>CAUYLG010023263.1:0-20645 GCA_963573385.1 Cacajao melanocephalus | reverse complement strand
TAAAAGTAAAAAATTAGCCAGGTGTGGTGATGGGCGCCTGTAATCCCAGCTCTTTGGGAGGCTGAGGCAGGATAATTACTTGAACCCAAGAGGCGGAGGTTGCAGTGAGCCGAGATTATGCCACTGCACTCCAGCCTGGGTGACAGAACCAGACTACATCTTAAAAATAAAAAATCTGTAGTAGATGTATGGGAAATGGGGAGACAGGATAAGGTAAAGTGAAGAATAACTACATTTAAGGTACTTCATTGCATAGAGGCTTGGTGTAAACTCTCATTTTTAAGTAAAAATGTTTTAATTTTAAAGTTATATGTACGTTTTCATTTTCGTAGACTGAACATATATATATATATATATATATATATATAATGTGTGTTTATATACATAAAAAATGAAAATGTACATATAGCTTTAAAATTAAAATGTTTTTTACAAATAAGATATTTTTTAAGCTTCTTAGTTATTTTGCAATAAAGATATTTATTAAATATATTAGTTTGTCAAAAGATCCTGCTGTAGTTGTAGTGCATTAAGTCCTGGCAATAGCTAATATTATATGAGAACAATAGCATTTATTAAGGTGGAATATGACTGGAAACACACTTCTGTTGATGTCAACCAAACTGTCTCTGTGTGTGATGGTTAATATTGAGTGTCAACTTGACTGGATTAAAGGAAGCAAAGTATTGTTCCTGAGTGTGTCTGTTGGGGTGTTGCCAAAGGAGATTAACATTTGAGTCCCTGGACTGGGAGAGGTGGGCGCCATGTAATCAGCTGCCACCATGACTAGGATAAAAGCAGGCAGACAAACTTGGAAACACTAGAGTGGCTAAGTCTTCTGGCCTCTGTCTTACTCCCGTGCTGGATGCTTCCTGCCGTCAAACATCAGACTCCAAGTTCTTCAGCTTTTGGACTCTTGAACTCACACCAGTGGTTTGCCAGGGGCTTTCAGGCCTTCAGCCGTAGACTGAGGGCTGTACTGTCAGCTTCCTCACTTTTGAGGTTTGGGAACTCAGACTGGCTTCTTTGCTTCTCAGCTTGCAGATGGCCTGTTGTGGGAGTTCACCTTGTCATTGTGTGAGTCAATATTCCATAATAAACTGCCCTTCATATACACATCTATCCTATTAGTTCTGTCCCTCTAGGGATCCCTGATTAATACAATGTGTGACCTTGAGGAAGTTACTGAAGCTCTCCAAGCCATAAGTTGTCTCTATACAATGAAAACCTGGAGTTATTTTGAAACATCCAGACAACTATCCACATTCAGAAACTCTTGCGTTACCTTCCTATCCTGAGATTAAGTTCCCCTGCTCCATCTTGCCCAATCAGTTTAAGGAACTCTATCATTGTCTTTACTACAAAATTTTGAAAGATTCTGCGTTCTGTTCATCTGTCCCTCATCCATACATGGAAAAGTGCTGGGAATTACAGTAAGTGCTCAGTAAACCTTTATTATGCTTAACTGAATATTTTCCTGTTTTCTTATTAATTATCTAATCTTGTGAAGTATTATCCACTGTTATTTACAGCTTTACCAGCAAAGAAGACATACCATTATGTATCCATTTTAAACATCAACTGCTCTAAAAGTCAGAAAAGTTCTCAAGCTAATCAGGATATTGTTGCAGAATTATAAAATGCCAAGTCAATTTTCAATAAAAATACTCTATTATTGTGTATTCATTCATTCTGGCTGATTATACAGGGAAAGTCATACCATGCATAATGAATTTCATTTTTGATATAAAAGATAAAAGTGATAGGAAGAGAGGATACAAGCCCTTTAGCCTCAAGACAACAAGAAATTCAATCCCCACATTAGGGTTGATAAGTTATACAAACTGAAGGATAAATGCATATACAGGTAAGTATAGGCATTATATTGCTTTGACCGAATATCTTTAGGTCAAAGAGAAAGTGGGAAATCTTCAAAAATAAGCATGTTCCCTAGAGCAGTTTGACATGGGTAAACACAGACTATTGATGTAGCATGTTGAAATGGGAAAAATAATCAATTATTCAAATTAATTTTGTCAATAATTCAGCAAGAATATATTCTGAATATGGCAAAATCCTTGGTACTCTGTGAGCTATACAATACTATAACACATTTAGTACTTAACCTCACAAAGCTCATTACTTAGGAAGACAAAGACATGTATTCAGGTCATTATAATATCAGACTATAATGGATGCTAGAGCAGAAGTTCAAAGTACTATAAAAACACACACAGATAGAGGGAGAAATTCATTTTGACCAAGGATTGAGAAAAGATTGGCAAAGAAAGAAACATTTGGCCTTGATATTATCTTGAAGAACAAGTAGTATTTTGACAAGAAGACATGAAGAGAATGATAGAAGCATAGCTCAGAAGTGGGAAGAAGGACTTTGGAAAATTTCAAGCAGCCAACTCATGTGGGGCTAAAACACAGTGTATTAGTCTGTTCTTACACCGCTGAAAAGAACTACCTGAGACTGGGTAATTTATGAAGACAAGAGGTTTCACTGAGTTACAGTATCACAGGCCCTACAGGAAGCATGACTGGGAGACACCAGGAAACTTACAGTCATGGTAGAATGGAGAAGGGGAAGCCACCACATCTTCACATGGTAGCAGAAGAGAGAGAGAGAAGGGAGAAGTGCTACACTCTTTTAAACAACCAGATCCCTTGAGAACTCACTCAGTATCATGAGAATAGCAAAAGGGAAATCTGCCCCCATAATCCATTCATCTCCCACCAGGTCCCTCACCCAACACAGGAAATTACAATTCAACATGAGATTTCAGTGTGGACACAGAGCCAAACTGTATCACAGGGTGTACTGAAAATAGTTGTTGTTTATCGTTTTGGTTTGCCATAATCTCTTGCCTCTTTTTTCTAGTAAAGACATCTTCAGTATCTTTTGGATTTGATATTTCACTTTCCATTCATTTAGTTCACTTGGAAGTGAACTGACTCCAGTGGTAGAACATAAAACCTAGGCCTGGCCATTTAATTTACAGAATCCCCTTAGTCACAGGGGATTGATTTAGAAGTGGATATAAGACCTCAGCTTGCACAATCAGAGTGAATGCTTGGACATGTACAGAATGTACTGGGGATTTATGTACTCTCTTTCTCACTATTCTTACATGTGGAAAGTCCTAAGCCTGTGTATTCTTCAGGTAACTGTGTGGAGCCTAAGAATGAAGACAACACACTGAGGACATAGGTAAGATTGGAAATGAATCAAGACAGGATAACATTGTTTACACTCCTAGGGATCAAGCCTCTTCCAGGGACTTACATATAAGGTAAAAATGTTCTTTATTTAAAGTAGGTGTTCTGTCATTTATATCTAAGAGATCTTGCCTAATACAATGATGAATGAGAGAAAAAAAGTCTGGAAAATTATGGCATAACTTACATCAGAAATGTGTCACACCGGCCTCATTTTTATCCCACTCCCCAAACATACAGGCTGCTTTACAGAAGATTCAAATTCTGCTGATAGGCAAGTAATCAAGGTCTGAAAGGCATGGACATATCTTCAGCGGCACTTTGCCTTTCTAGTGGGCTCCTCACTTTTCCCATCTTTATAGCAACCAAATAACAAGCATTCTCCCGGATCCAAAGTACCCCCCTAATTTGTTTCAAAAAGTAACAGAACTGGTGCCACAATCATCCAGGATCTGTACCAGCATATAATTTGCAAGAAGAATTTTGAATATAATTTTCTATCTTAGGAAATTGTATCATTTTATAGTCATGCACAGACCTTTGTGACCTTGCTAAAAATGTGTTGCCCCTGTTATGTTAAAAATATAAAAGGTCTTAAAAAGAAAAGGGAGGTTGACAGACATGATGAAAAGTTCCTTCTAGCAGAGAATTGCAAGAGCCTTTATAATGTTAATGGCAATAATCCTCACTTATTTTATAACATTTCATTTATTACCTTTTAAAACATTAACTGAACGCCTGTTGTGCTAGATATTTTGAAGATATAAGTGAATCTGTTATTCCAGCCCTCAAGGAACTCAGAATTATAGTAGGACAGATAAGACTATTTTTATTTCCCTTCTTCATTCATTCAAAATGTATTTTATATATCAGGCACTGATAGTTACTGTGGGTTGAGCGACAGAAAATGACAAAGGCAGAAGTCTGGCCTAAATTGGGAAGGCTTTGCATTGACAAAATGCTGGGTAAAGAGCAGAATACAGTGATATATTCACTGGTATGTAATTGCCGAGGCAGAGGCAAATAAAATAATGTTATATCTAGAAGAAGAAATAGGCTCCACACTGCTTGGGGTTGTTGCTGTCTTGGCCAGTGACTCTGACAAGGAGATTTTTAAAATTAAACTTTTTATTTTGGAAAAATGGATTCATAAGAAGGTTTAAAGATAGGATAGACAGGTCTTCTGTATCCTTCACTAAATTTGTCCAAGTAGTTACATTTTATATAAGTATAATAAACCATGTAATTGATATTGCTATAATGTGTGAGTACCATTCTGTGTTAGTTGATCACATATATGGATTGGTATAACCACCTCCTCAGTTAAGATATAAACTATCCCGTCAGTACAAAGATCTCCCTCAAGCCACCTCTTTAGAGTTACAACAACAACCCCCTGTCCCCACCATCTCTAACCACTGCCAACAACTAATATGTTTTCTATATCCATGGTTTCTGACAAGTTTCTGACTGTATGTTTGGGAGTGATGCCCTCTGAGCTTAGTGGTGAATCCATGTATAACTGTCCCCGATTTCTGACTCTGAAGGAATGTAGCAGTGCATGTGCTTTTAGTGTGTAGTTATAACAAAACTTAACAATACAAACAAAGTGATGAGGATGCCAGTGGATTTTGAATTTTTCATGTTGTTAATGTTGTTTAAATACTTGAATTTTTGATAATCATTCAAAATAGTTTAATATTATTAGTCGAGTGTGTTGGTTTTTAAAAAATAGTTGTTGAATAATTATGTCTGTATTATTCATTAATTGGAATCTACGAAGAGGTTACTCAGTTCTCAGAATTGCCAGAGACAGTTTTCGTATTGTGAATCATCACTTTGGGGAACCCCATCAATGTAACAATGTAAGTTCGTTTTTTAACCAATATTCTTCATGGTCAATTATCTTGATCACACAGTGTGAATTACACATGTATCTTCCTCATGGGGTTTTTAGTAAGTTAGAAGAAAATTCTGGCAACTTATCAAAACAAAATGTTTTATTCTTCACAATACAATTCTCCTAGGGAGAACCATTGTCTTAGACATCTGCTGAGTAACTCATTTAATCGTTTGTGTACATGGATAGTTGGGCTATAGAGAGGAAATCTTTCTGTGCCAGAAAAAGCACATGTTAAACATAAAAGAAATCATTATGAGCTGAATTAATAGATGTATAGAGAAAGGGATTGAGAATCTGCCATTGGTAAACTTTGGAGACAGGTGCAGGGTATTCAAACCCTAATTTCTCATGCATGAGGAATGAACATCTGCTCAGAATAGCAATGGCAGGAAATATTCAGATCTCTACTAAATACACTTGTAACAACAGGACCCATGGGACCATAACCAAATTATATATATATACACATACATATTTTGATATCCATCCATGTGCTAGTTAATGTTTCACTACTCTTCATTGAGCAGTATTCTACAACAAAGTTTCCATTCTGGTGGTGCATTGCTATCACCATTGGAGCTTATTTAAAATACTGCTTTCTGTTTCACATCTCAAGAGTGAAAATCCAAGAATCAGAAAATCCAAGAATTGTGTTTTATAATAGGCAATGTTGAAAAACTCTTCCACTGATTCCAACATGTAGCCAAGTTCAGAAATCAGTGTTATACATGCTATGTGGCAGAAAATATCCAAAATTAAATTTACCAGTGCTCACCTTGTTTCTCAGTGAATAAGCTATTGAACCTATTCCACCTTCTATATATGTATGTCTTAAATCTATTTTATCCTCTGAGACATTACTGCTACTGCCTTAGTTCCAAGCACATGAACTTGGATCATAACAACAGTTGAATTAATTTTCTCCCTCTCTTTAGTCTTGTACTCTTTCATTCTATCCTTCACAATTTTATGGTGCATCTACACATTACATCTCCAACATCCAGTCTTAGATGGATGGGCCTCACAAGAACCTAGTCTGGAGGACAATAGACAGTGTCTGTTCTAATCCTGATGATAGAAAATATTATTCTGGGGACCCTAGAAGGAAGAAGCAGCAAATGTAATGAGGCATATGGCAGAGAAAAATATAGTGTGTTATGGGAGAAAAGGCAGGAATGATGAAGAAATATGCCAAATTGGGTATTTGATTTTATGTCTACTTTTCCCATGAAGTATTTATTTCCTCGCAAGGTTTGATAATATTTGGGTTATATAAGTCTGATCTTGTCATGCCCTTACTTAAAATGCCTTGTTATTCCATCTTCTACATTGACTTAGCTCCTTTGCGTGATAGTTTATGTGCTGTCTGACTTGGCTCCTGCCTGGTTCCCCTTATAGATATTTGCTTGCTTATATGCTTTATGTTTTAGTAATGTGTTTCTCTTGTGACTTGATCAATATGTTGTCTTTTCCATGCTCTCTGCCTTGGCATATGTTGTTTCTTCTTTTTGAACAATTCCTATTATTCCTTCAAATTTTCAGCTGAGATGCCATCTCCTCTCAGAAATTGCCCCCAAACACCATAATCCGTAGACACAATTAACTACTTCTCTGTTTCTTCTGTAAATTGTAGACACATCTAGTATTGAAATTAATTATTAATTTTTAGTAATTTGTGTGCTTATATTTCAACTATATGATCAATCCTTGAAGATATGGCTCCTTAATTTTTCTCATATCATTGTTTTTGAAAAATATTAATTATAAATATAATTACTGACAAACATTTTATGTGACTATTTCTTGGTTTATGGGATTTTAGGATAGTTAATATAGTCTCTTTATAAATAATATAATGAAGCACAACTTTATATATAAATTTTGTACTGTATCAATGTATATTTCTTTGAAAATTTCTAGAATTTGAATGAATGTATCAATAATTGTGTATCATAGGCCTTTTAATTCTTTTTGTCAAATAGTTTAAAGAAAACTTGTAAATTTTAAACTTTCTCCAGCAGTATGCCATGTCTCTTCACACTCACTGATATTCATAGGCCTTCTTCTCTTTTCTGTTCATACATTCATCCTTGGTAAAATCATGCTGTACTCTACTATTAACTGTAATTTGTAGCTGATATCTCATATATCTGTGGCAGCTCCTGACTTTCCTATAGAACTCCAGACTCGTATATTAAACTGCCTGTTTGGTATCTCCACATAGTTCATCAAAAGGTATCACAAATTTAATAAAGTCAAAAAGGAATTGTTGATTCCTCCATCAACAAATTTGTTCTTTCCTAGTCTTCCTCATCTCAGTTTATATCATCTCTTCATACCAAGATTTGCAAAATCTATGAGTTATGTTTGATTTTTCTCTTATTTTCTCAGACCCCTCAATCTTCACTATGTGCTGCGGATGTCATCGCCAAAATCTATCTGAAATTTGTCCACTAATCTCCATCTTGCTGGCTACCATCATAGTCACAGCCATCATCTTCTCTCAACTGGACTACTGTAGTAGCCTCCAACTGGTCTTCTTACCTCTCATCTTACCCCTTCTTACAAACCACATTTATTATTCTATATATTTGAAATTATACTCCATATTATATTTTAAAATTCCAGAGAACTGATAGTCACTAATATCTTCTTTTAGTTTTAAATGATTTGATTTTCTGTATTACAGTATTTGACCTACCTGAAATTAATTACATGATACAGTATAAGGATCTATGTTTATGTAGCAGTAGTGGTGGTCATGGTGATGGTCATAGTAGTTGTTGTAATAGTATTAATAGTGATATGCATGGACTCTGGAGTTAGTAAACAGGATTGGATTTCTAGGTCAACCAATTAATAGCAATGCGACTATGGACATTTTCCCTAAATTCTTTGTGTTTTAGTTCCTTGTATATAAAATGAGACTAATAATAGTACTGAATTATAATGTTGTTTGTGAATTAATTGAGAGAGTACATGTATGGCAGAGCCTGTTAGCTGTACATCAAAATCTACCCTCTCCTTCTCCCAGACAGCAGTTAGACTTTATTTTCCCAGTTGTCCATCCAGTTAGGTTTGGCCATGGAACTAAGCTCTTTTTCTGACTTATAAAAAACAGATTTTAAAAAAAGCAGATGTGATATATAAAACTTTCAGGTCTGGTCTACATAAACACCCTCCATCTTCTTCATTTTCTTTCCCCCTCTGGTTGATTGTGTTGGTAGCAGCCATAGGAACCTTAGAATTCACCTTCATTATCTTTTGAAATGAATATTTGACAGACTGAGCTCCTGTATGGCTACATAGACTAGAGCAACCTCTGAACTGGAACCTGTAACCAAGATTATTATATAAAAAAGATGTAAACTATTCTTTTGAGTCATTGCATGCCCAAGTATATTTGCCACAACAGCATAACTAGCCTTGATGTCATATATAAAATTATAAACTGAGTAACTAGATAGTAAATAGTAAGAGCTTAAACAGAGTAGATACATAGCCAGATGCGGAACACACAAGTACAGGTAAAGATAAGGTGTCAAATACTAGTTGCTTGGTCTTATGTTCTGTTTCACTACCTTGCCAATTTTTGTAGGAATGTCACAACATTTTGAATACTGCAAATTATGTTGTATTCCCTAAAAGCTTGTGGTTCAAATGCCACTTTATTACTCTTCTTTTTGTAAATCTCTTAGGCTGTTTTCCACAGGAGTTTTAGAATGATTTGGTCAAATTAAAATAATTGCAAGGAATGTTCAATTGTAGTCTTATTAAACTAATAAATTGAAGATAAATTATGTATTTACTTTATTCATTTCCTAGTGTAATAATTCTTTTAAATAGATAAAATAAATGCATGTTCATTTATAATGTTTCTGTAATTGCTGTGAATAAGATTATTTTCTTTTAGTATGTGTTCTAAAAGATTATCATCTATATAAAATTACAATCTGTAGAGACAATGTAATTCTGTATGAGCAAAAACTGATAGTTTATGTATAAATATGTTTATATCCATGTGTATATATGTATATTAGTTTCATGCAAAAGTAATTGCAGTTGTCATTGAAATGGCAAAAACCACAATTACGTTTGCACCAACCTAATATATCTCTCTATATTTTCATGCACATATATACATATATACTTTTGTATATGTACACATATCCATGTTGTTGTAAATATATGTGTATGTGTGTGTGAATGGAGATATATATATATATATATATAGTTATATTATAGTTATATAGGGAGGTGTTTGTGTTTATTACATAACCACTTTAATATTTTATTATTTATATTTTCTACAATATTATATTTTTAGCTCATTATCTTGACTTCTCTAAATAGTAATATGATCTTTGTATGATCTTTCAATAATCTTCATTTATTTTCCTATATGTCTGAATTCTTCTTTCTTTCAATGTCCAAAAGCTAACAAATAATATTACATTATAGAATTGATAGAAAATACTGTTTTATTTATCCTGATGTTAATGTAAATGCTTCTTGGTTTCAAAATGATGCTGGCTTTCTGTTTGATCACATATTTTTATCTTTTTAGTAATAGATTCATAATTTTCAGGTTCGTATTTAGATATTGACTCCAAGAGTGTTATCTAGCTTTAGTTTTTTGTGCTTGGTTTAAAAGAATTTGGTATCTAGCTTGTGTTACCTTTTTAAAGAAAATTGAGACATTTTATGTATTTTCTTTTTTACTTAGGATGTGTATTAGACCATAGCATAAATTTACCGTTCTAGAATTTTTTTGGTGTATTTTTTGATAAGTTTAAACTTTCTTTTATAGTTATTTATATACTAGTATTTTCTTTCTTTTAAGCATTGTTGGTCACTTATTTTCTGAGAAAAATTCATTTTAATTAGATTTTATAATTTGTAGACATATAATTGAACAAAGCGATCTATTTTTGTCTTCGTTTTGGCTGATATAACAAAATACCATAGGCTGTGTAACTTATGGAAAACACAAATTTATTTCTTTTAGTTCTGAAGAATTTATTTCATTATTGTTCATGCGATCTTGTGGGATCTTGAATTCCAACATCAATACATCAACAAACTTGATGTCTGGTGTTAGGTGTCTGATGTTTGTTGTCTAGTTTTCTGGTTTATAGATTACTCCTTCTACTTGTGTCCTCATTGGATGGAAGGACAAATAATCTCTCTGGGGTTTCTTTTAGATGGAAACTAATTCCATTAATTAAGTCACTGCTCTCATCACCTAATCACCTCCTAAAGGCCCCACCTCCTAATAACATCATCTTGCGGATTAGGATAGCATAATACAAATTTTTGAGGGGGAGGGAACACACATTTAGATCCTAGCAATCTCTGTCATTCTCTCTCCCTCCACCACTCTCTCTCTGTCAACATTTTTATATTTGTTGCTATATACCCTAGCAGCTAATTTTCACGTATTTTATATCCTTTGTCTTCATTATTTTACTTTATCCCCCTCCACCCAAATTACTTGCCTTGTGCATTTATTAGTTAATTTTTGAATGATTTCCTTTTGTCTGTTCCAGTATGTTTCATTTACTCTCTCAAAACGTTTGAGAAAATGATTTGGGTAAGCCTATTTACTCTTTTTTCACCTCTCTAGCTGGTAAGCCGTCAAGAAAAAATGTAAAAATAAAAATGCGGATGAAATAACAACATAGCAACTTGAACGTAGTTAAAAGTTGATTGTACGATATACCAGAACCTCTTGTCCCAGTTCTGATATGCACTTACATTGCTAGTCACGTGCATGTGCAAAAGATAGACAGTGGCTGACCTCTTGGAGAGTGTGGGCCAAATCTTGTAGTAGGCTTATATCACCACTTAATAGATATGAAGTACTTTTTTAAAAACTTAATGGAATCCACTGTCTATTGTGAGACAGAAGGAGTAGTAGACATTTCTATGATGCTTGACTTTTTCCTAGTGACTCCAACACTAGTTAACATGGCCCACTGGCTATTAGGACCTATTTGTTTTTGCAAACCAGACACATACCTCTTCCTCTGGTGAGGAGAATTAGCCTTTGTACTTCAGAGAGGTACCAGAAGGGTTGACTCCAATACTTCACATTTCTGGGAAATGCTATGGGCGCCAGAGTCCAAGTACATGTCTAGTGTTGGCTAGGAACAGCTTAGAGCTGAGTCTGTCCTGGAAATGCCATCCAGTAAAAGGGAGCTTCTTTTCCCAAGGTCCCACTACACCAGGGCAGGTCAAACCCAATGTTAGGTGGATGCAGGAGTATGAAGTTCCTGCTACCTTGACTAAATTCTGTACAAATGTAGATTGTCCCAGCTCCCGACCTTCCTGTGGTATGGACTGCTGCAGAGACCTCTGTGGTAACTGTGGCAGTTCAACTTTATCTGCCCAATCTTTTTCTTTTCACTACTTTACAGGTGTTGTTGCTGAGAACACTTCCCAGTAAACCTCCTGCATGGATATCTGTGTCACAGTCTGTTTCCTGGGGAACAACATAAGACAGGTGCGCACTGGAAATACTCAGGAGCTTTTTAGTAACACTTGACCACAACCCCAAAGATTATGATTTAATTGGTCTAAGATGAAGCCTAAGTATTTTAAACACTCTCTAGATAACTCTAACGTTCAGCTAGGGATGAAAACCTGTCTTAACCTGTTGAGCTTAATAAGGAAGAATACGGTGTGCCATTACCTTTGGGAGAGTAAACTAGTGATATATCAGGGCAGTAATGCTCAACCTAATCTCCATGAGGCAGCCATACTTGCAGCCCCTGTATCAACCACTATTATTTTATCCATTTTTTATGATGAACTATGAGCTATGAAGACAGTATAATTTTTTTTCTCAGAAGACTACAAAGTGGGTCAGAAGAAGACACTAATGCAATTAACTTCAAGGCTGCATTATACCCTAGGCATAATATTTTATCATTATTCCATTCTCCATCTCAAATTATGCCTATATGCATTGTTTAATATAGCTCACCAGAGATTATGCAATTAGCCCAAATAATTACAACATGAACAATGCCCCAAATTTGAACACTCTGTATGAAACCTCTTCAATTATTAATTTTCCAGAGAGAAATTAGAGAAGAAAAATGAAATTGTATAAAATTAAAAGTCCAAAGAAATAAAAGGTAAACATGTTTGCCCTTCCAAATTTGATATTTTTGTAGTTCTCAGAGTGATCTACTGCAAAAGCCTGTGTAAAGCTGGGTTTTCTTCTTCAAAATCTATGGCCAATTTACACTTGAAATAAGTCCCTTAACACCATTCCCAAAGTTGAAATAATCCAGCATTCTATCTCTCATCTTTCTCACTTTTACACAGTATCAGAGTGTCAGACCCACATTCAGAAAACTTAGAAATCAGGAATATAAATCTAATTACAGAGATGTCCTCCTGAGAAATATTACATTTCTAGAACCTGGTACTTTGTATAAGTCCCCAATATTTTTAGCAACCAGACAATAGCAGACAGCATGTTGTAAAACAAGTACACAGCAAAAAGAAAAAGCAGGAGACATGAAAACTGTTATGTAATTTTTGTTTTAATTTTTATGTTTGTTTTAAAAAAAACAATTGCTGATGAGCTTGAATATTTTCTTTATATGTTAATCATCTGAAATAATTATGTGATTGCCCAAGACCTGAAGTACATAATTTACACTTAGAGTAGACTTAGGTTCCTTATAAATCTAGGGAGTTGAAAAACCTTGCCAATTGTTTGGTTGGTGGTATAGAAGATAGTACTAGATTTCAATATGAAATTGCCCTGCTCCAAAAATTTTCTGTAAAGAAAAAAAGAATGGTGGTATTGACTAGCCCAGAAGTCTTTTTTATTATATATAGTAAGAAAAATTGAATACAAATATATTAAAACAAAATTCCATGCAATCTTTATAAAGATTTGAATATCCTCAAATACGTATATGCTTTAAATGCAAACAGTCAAGGCCTACTGCTATAAGTTACTCACTAGTAATAACGAAGTAGGGAACACAGGCATCAGTTGCTTCTGCTTTTTTGTATGTAATTGATTCCCTTCTCTGCCTTGCTCAACCTCGTTCTATTCTTATATTGATAAATCTTCTTGTCTTTTGTGCCTTCTCCAGACATTTTCAGTTGACACTCTCCTGAAAACAATTTTCTCAGACAGGAAACATTAGAAAACAACTGAACCTAACAAACAGGATTTGAAATTGGTTTTACTGTTATAGGCCATCATCTAATTTTTCCAGAAAAGACCCTAGACAACTTTGGATACGCTGAAAAATAACTTTCCCTTGTCTACCCAAACTCATCTGGTATCAATTCCTACCTTATTTTCTGAGTCAGTCCAATTCCCTACGGGTTACGGACATCTTTGACACCTTCTTTTTGATGGTTGAATTATTGATCTCTGTATGATAGGTGCTAAAAATGTTGGATGGGATTCCCATGACTGTGCCTTATCTAACAATTTGAAACTTATTGGCTACAACTAACTCCAGTGTATCACACTCAAACAGGCAATATAATTTTGGCTAGCTCAACCTGTGAGATTCCATAGCCTCAGTTCAGATTTAGAGGTTGATTACTGCTACTATAAAATATATCTTCCTGCCTTGCAAAACATACACACACACATACACACACATTAATCTTGATCTTTATGCAATGATGCTTTTTTTTAAATAAATGGCAGAACAGGGAACAAGTTTTAACGAGAGAGATTTATGTGAGGAGGTATAAGCAGTGTAGATTCATTTCAGTATTTTGAGTGACTGTATATTATCCCATTATATGTATATTTATAAGTTACTTGACCATTCTTCTATTAATGGTCATTTATCTTGTTTTCAGTTTTTCATGAACAAAATCTGAAATGAACATCCTGTTACTTCTACCTTTAGTATATCTCAGTTGGAAGGCCGAAGACATATACAAATATAAATAGGAATAGAAATACAAATGCATATATATAAATCACCAGATTGCTTTCTAAAAGGTTTGTAATCCTTCACATCTTCAAAAAAAATATTATCTATCTAATGGCTGTATAATAGTATCTGACTGTTATTTTAATTTAGATTTCCTAATTGCAAATATAATTTGATTATTCCTCATGTATCTACTGATCATTTACTTTTTTGTGAATTGTCTATTAATAATTTTTTTTCCATTTTCCTCTTGGATTGTTTATCTTTTACATATTAATTTGTAAGAGTTCTTGTACCAGTATATTCTACTGTGACACATATTTATTTCTATTTTTTATTTTTATGTTTTAAATTTTTGTGCAACCTAGTAAGTGTATATATTTATGGGGTAAATGAGATGTTTTGATACAGTCAGTGTGAAATAGTCATATCATAGGAAATGAAGTGTCCATCTCCTCAAGGATTTATCCACTGAGTTGCAAACAAATCAATTCCACTCTTTATTTTAAAATGTACAATTAAGTTGTTATTGACTTTAGTCATCTTATTGTACTATCTAATAATAGGTCTTATTCATTCTTGAGAGCTTGTTTGGAGGTTTTAGCAAGGGAGTACAGCTACTCATATACCCTTGACCAAAGACTGGTACTCCTAGGTTGAGGATGGTTGTCCTCTTTGACCAAGTGTGCAGCTTTGGGAGGGATGCACATGGAGTGGTGAGGGAGGAAGGAGACTTCCACCTAGCCAGCCAGATCAGCTGAATCAAACCTGGTGATCAATGGAGTGACAGATGGCACAGTCAGATAACCTCACATCCAATTCATTTTATATTTTTATACCCATTAACCATTCTCTCCTTCCTCCAAATCCCCACTACATTTCCTATGTCTATAAGTTGATTGTTTTAATGTTTAGATCCCACTAATAAGTGAGAATGGGTGAAGTTTGTCTTTCTGTGGCTGCCTTATTTCTCTTAGCATAATGATCTCCAGTTCCATTCATGTTGTCGCCAATGACTTGATCTCATTCTATTTTATGCCTGAATAGCATTCCATTGTGTATATATACCACATTTTCTTTACTTATTCTTCCACTAATGGACAATTAGGCTGCTTACAAATCTTAACTATTGTAAACAGCCTGCAACAAACATGGGAGTCCAGATATAATTTCAATACATTGACTTCCCTTCTTTTGGGTATATACTCATCAGTGGGATTGCTGGATCACATGGTAGCTCAATTTGTAGTTATTTGAGGAACCTCCAAAATATTCTCCATAGAGGTTGTACTAATTTCTATTCCCACCAACAGTGTACAAGTGGTACCTTTTCTCCATATCTTTGCCAGAATTTGTTATTGCTTGTCTTTTGGATGTGTCATTTTGACTGGAGTGAGATAATATCTCATTGTACTTTTGATTCACATTTCTCTGATGATTAATGACGTTGAGCACCTTTTGTATGCTTGTTTGCATTTTGCAGGAGTTCATTTGAGAAAAGTCTATTCAAATACTTTTCCCATTTTTGATTGGATTATTAGCCTGAGTGGTTTGAGCTCCTTATATATTCTGGTTATTAATTCTTTGTCAGATAGGTGGTTTGCAAATATTTTCTCTCATTCTGTGGGTTGTCTCTTCACTTTACTGATTGTTCTCTTTGCTGTGGAGAACTTTTTAACTTGATATAATTCCATGTGTCCATTTTTGTTTTGATTGCCTGTGCTTGTGGGGTATTACTAAAGAACTCTTTGTGCAGACAAATGTCCTGGAGATTTTCCCCAAAGTTTTCTTGTAGTTTTAAGGTTTGAAGTCTTATATTTATGTCTTTAATCCATTTTTGTTTTATTTTTGTATACAGTGACAGATAGGGGTCTAAATAACTTCTTCATATGGATATTCCATTTTCCCAGAACCATTTATTGAAGAGACTTTCTTCCCCAGTATATGTTCTTCATACTTTTGCAAAAATGAACTCACTGTTGGTGTGTGG
Source organism: Cacajao melanocephalus (assembly GCA_963573385.1). NCBI lineage: Eukaryota > Metazoa > Chordata > Mammalia > Primates > Pitheciidae > Cacajao > Cacajao melanocephalus. Next base: position 4,600 of record CAUYLG010023263.1, on the reverse strand, counting down.
ATTTGTTTCTGGGTTTGCTATTCTGTTCCTTTGGTATAAATGTCTGTTATTATGACAGTATCATGCTATTTTGGTTACTATAGCTTTGTAGTGTAATTTGAAGTCAGGTAATGTGATTCCTTGAGATTTGTTTCTATAGTTTAGGATAGGATTGGCTATTCTCGGTCTTATCAATTCTAATAGCCATTTTGTGGAGTCTTTAGGTTTTTCCAAATATAAGACCATATCATCTTCCAACAAAGATAATTTCACTTCCTCTTTAAAATTCAATGCCCTTTATATCTTTCTCTTGTCTGATTGCTCACCTTCCCATACTATGTTGAATAACAGTGCTGCCAAGAGGCAGCTTTGACATGTTCCAGATCTTAAAGGAAAGGCTCTTGTTTTTTCTGCATTTGGTATGATGCTAGTTCTGGGTCTGTCCTATATGGCTTTTATTATGTTGAGCTATTTTCCTTCTCTACTCAGTTTTTAAGGTTTTTTTTTTTTATCATAAAGTGATGTTGAATATTATCAAATGCTTCTTCAGCATTAATTGAAATGATCATATGATTTGTATCCTTCATTTCATTGACAAGGTGCATCACATTGATTGAGTTGGATACATTGAACCAGCCATATGTCATAGGGATAAATCCCACTTGGTCATGATGAACGATCTTTCTAACATACTATTGTTTTTTGTTTGCTGGTAATTTTTTTATTTATATTTTGACATTAATATTATCGGAGATACTGGGCTGTGGTTTTCTTTCTTTTTTTGATGTGTCTTTGGCTTTGGTATCAGAGTAATACTGGCCGCGTCAGGTATATTTGGAAGTTTTCCCTTCTCCTTTATATTTCAGAAGAGTTTGAATAGGATTGGTATTAGTTCTTCTTTAAATAGTTGGTAGAATTCAGCCATAAAGACCTCAGGTTCCAGGCTTTTTTTAGTGGGAGACATTTTATTATGGCTTTGATCTCATTACTTGTTATTGGTTTGTTCAAATTCTAGAGTTCCTCCCAGTTCATTTTTGACAGGTTGTATGTATGTAGAAATTTGTTCATTTATTCTAGATTTTCCAATTTATTGACATATAGTTTCTCATAGCAGCCACTAATGATCTTGTAAATTTCTGCAGTATTAATTGTAATGTCTCCTTTTTCATTTCTGATTTTATTTATTTTGATCTTCTCTTTTTTTGTTGTTTGGCTAAGATTTTCTAAATTTTGTTTAACTTTTCAAAAAGTCAACATTTTTGTTTCATTGATCTTTTATATTGTTTTCTTTGCTTCAATTTTATTTATTTCTAGCTTGATCTCTATTACTTATTTTCTTCTACTAATTTTGAGTTTGCTTTGCTCTTGCTTTTCTAGTTCTTGAAGCTGCATCGTTAGATTGATTATTTGAAGTTTTCTCTCCCTTTTGACATAGGCACATACAGCTATAAATTTCTCTGTTAGTTCTTCTTTTGTGTATTCTATAGATTTTGGTATGTTGTGCTTCATTGTCATTTGTTTCCAGACATTTTTCAATTCCCATCTTAATTTCTTCATTTACCCACTGGTAATTCAGAAGCATATCATGTAATTCACATGTATCTTTATTGTTCCAAAAATTCCACTTCTTATTAGTTTCTACTTTCATTCCATTATATTAAGAGAAGATGCTTAATATTATTTCAATTTTTGAAATGTATTAAGACTTGTTTTTGACCTAAATATGGTCATTTTTTCAGAATGATCCATGTGCTGAGAAAAATAATGTGTGTTCTGTAGCTCTTGGATGAAATGTTCTGTAAATATCTATTAGATTTATTTGGTCTATAGTGCAGATAAAGTCTGGTGTTTCTTTATTGATTTTCTGTCTGCAAGATTTATCTAATGCTGAAAGTGGGGTGTTGAAGTCTCTAGCTGTTATTGTTTTTGAGGCCTGTCTTTTTAGCTCTAATAATATTTCCTTTATATATCTGGGTGCTCCTGTGTTTGGTGCATATATATATATATAATTTTATATCCTCTTGCTGAATTGACACCCTTATCATTATATAGTGCTGCTCTTTGTCTTTTCTTGTAGTTTTTATCTTGAAATCTAATTTTTTAATTTAAGTATAGTGACTCCTGCTCCTTTTTAGTTTCCATTGGCATGGAATATCTTTTTTCATGCCTTTCTTTTTAATCTTTACAGGTGAAGTGTCTTTATTGTAGGCAACAGATCAACGGGTCATTTTTTTCCTATCCATTCAGCCAGTGTGTCTTTTGATTGGAGAGTTTAGTTCATTTGAATTCAATGTTATTATTGACAGGTAAAGACTTACTCTTAACATTTTGTTATCTGCCTTCTGGTTGTTTATTATCTCCTCTTTCTTCTTTCTTTCTTTTCTGTCTTCCTCTAGTGAAAGTTATTTTCTGTGTTGATAAAGTTTGGCTTCTCTCTTTTTAATTTTTGTGTAAGCATTGTATGTTTTTTGGTTTGAGGTTACCATGAGGTATGCAAATATTATCTAATCCAATATTTAACCCGATAACAACTTAACACTGTTTGCAAAATAAAACAAACAAGCAAATAGAAAACTAATAGAAACTCAACACCTTAATTTCTTCCCCCCAGTTTTTAACTTTTTATTCCTCCGTTTTTACCTTATTGTACTGGTTGTGTCTTGAAAAGATATTGTAGATATTATTTTTCATGGGTTCATCATTTAATCTTTCTACATAGGATTAAAGTAATATACACACCACAGTTTTAATGTGATAACATTCTGAGGTTTTCCTGTGTACTTACTATTACCGGTGAGTTTTGTAACTTCAAGTGATTGTTTATTGCTCATTAATGTCCTTTTCTTTCTAATTGAATTACTTTCTTAAGCACTTCTTGTAGGATAGGTCTAGCATTGATGAAATCCCTTGGTTTTTGTACTTCTGGGAAAGTCTTTTATTTCTCCTTGATATCGGAAAGATATTTTCCCTGGATATGCTGTTCTAAGGTAAAAATGATTTTCCTTCTATACTTATAAATATGTCATGCCACTCTATTGTAGCCTATAAGGTTTCCAGAGAAAAGTCTGCTGACAGATATATTGAAGCTCTATTGCATATTATTTGTGTTTTTTATTCCTTTTTTTCTTGCTGCGTTTAGGATCCTTTATTTATCCTAGGCCTTTATGAGTTTATTAAATGCCTTGAATTCATCTCCTTTGGGTTAAATCTGCTTGGTGTTCCATAACCTTCTTCTAGTTGGATATTGATGTCTTTCTCTAGGTTTATGATGTTCCTTGTATTAGTTCATTTTCACACTGCTATAAGAAACTGCCTGATACTGGGCAATTTATAAAGGAAAGAAGTTTAATTTACTCACAGTCCTGCATGGCTGGGGAGGCCTCAGGAAACTTATAATCATGGCAGAAGGCAAAGGAGAAACAAGGCACCTTCTTGGCAAGGCAGCAGGAAGAAGTGCCGAGTGAAGGGGAAAGAGCCCCTTAAAAAACCATCAGATCTGTTGAGAACTCACTCACTATCACAAAAACGGCATGGGAAAACTGATCCCACAATTCAATAACCTCCTCCTGGTCTCTTCCTTGACATGTGGGGATCGTGGAGATTTTAATTTAAGATGGGATTTGGGTGGGGACACAATGCCTACTCATATCACTTGCTATTATTCCTTTGAATGAAATTTCTACCCCTATCTCTTACTCTACTTCCTTTTTAATGCCAATAACTCTTAGATTAGTCCTTTTGAGGTTATTTTCTAGATTCTGTAGGCATGCTTCACTGTTTTTTATTCTTTTTTCTTTTATTTCCTCTGACTGTGTATTTTAAAATAACCTGTCTTAAAGTTCACTGATTCTTCTACTTTCTCTATATGAATTTTCTAGTAGTGGATGTGAACATGCAGCATTTTAGTCCATTTTGTGTTGCTATAAAGGTAATACCTGAAGCTGAGTTATTTATAAAGAAAAGAGGTTTATTTGACTCTCAGTTCTGCAGGATGTACAAGATACATGGTGTCAGCATGTACTTCTAGTGCAGGCCTCAGGAAGCTTTTAATCATAGTGGAAGGTGAAGGGAAACCAGCATATTATATCACAAGAGACGCAGCAAGAGAGAAGGAAGGTGCCATTCTCTTTCTAACAACTAGCCTTCACATAAACTAATAGGCTGACAACCCACTCATTACCAAAGGGATGACATCAAGCCATTCATGAGGAATAAGCCCTCATGACTGAAATACTTCCCACTTGGCCTCACTTCCAACATTGTGGACAATAACTCTGCATATTAACACAAAATTTCATGTTATATTTTACAGTTTAGATGTTAGCAAACATCTAAACTGTATCAAATAGAAAACTGAAAAAGAAAACACAACACAAGTGGATGTTATGTAGTAACTATAGCTACCAGACAGCCTCACTTGGTTGTTATTATGGGTGATCCATCATTATTTGGGAACATTCAGAAATAACTGACATCTTACTAACACCTTACACTAAAATTAACTCCAGATGGATTAAAGACTTAAACATAAGACCTAACACCATAAAAACCCTAGAAGAAAATCTAGGCAAAACCATTCAGGACATAGGCATAGGCAAGGACTTCATGACCAAAACACCAA
>CAUYLG010023262.1:0-25176 GCA_963573385.1 Cacajao melanocephalus | reverse complement strand
GGGGAGTTGGGGAGAGATAGCATGGGGAGAAATGCCAGATATAGGCGATGGGGAGGAAGGCAGCAAATCACACTGCCATGTGTGTACCTATGCAACAATCTTGCATGTTCTTCACATGTACCCCAAAACCTAAAATGCAATAAAAAAAAAAGGCCTATGAAAGCTGATTTCCTATTAGCTGCTATATGTGATGTGGATGGCAGATTTAGTGCCTTCTCATAAGATCAACCTATCAACACCTCTTGAACCAATTACTTTAGATTACAACATACCACTTAAAACAGAGTTTCCCCTGAAGAATGAATCCATGCAGCTGAGGATTGGGTCCAAGAATGTGAATTTTTAAACAAGTAGCTCTCCTCTGCTTCCTGGTAAATTATTAAGATCAGGTAGATTTGGGAAATAATGCTTTAAAGTAACCAAAATAAGTTTATACTTGAACATTACTTGATATGAATGGCGTTATCCAATGAAAAATCAAACGTATCAAGCTTTTGGGGTTTTTTTTTTTTTTTTGAGATGGAGTCTCGCTCTGTCACCTAGGCTGGAGTGCAATGGCGCGATCTCAGCTCACTGCAACCTCCGATTCCTGGCCTCCCGGGTTCAAGCAATTCTCCTGCCTCAGCCTCCCAAGTAACTGGGATTACAGGTGTATCTCGCCACACCCAGCTAATTTTTTTTTTTTTTGTATTTTAGTAGAGATGGGGTTTCACCATGTTGCCCAGGCTGGTCTCAAACTCCTGAGCTCAGGCGATCCACCCACCTCAGCCTCCCACAGTGCTAGGATTACAGGTGTGAGCCACCGCACCTAGCCCGTATCAAGCTTTTTAATAATCTGCATAGCTTATCATCATGCCTATTTCTTACCTAAAAGTCACAAGGTTTTGTTCTAGTTCTCTTGATAGCCCACAAGAGCTAATAAGTTATCACCTTTTTGAAAACTGCTAGTGATTGGGCTTCTATAATTTTAGTATTGCATACACCTTTTCTTACGAGGAAGCAGAAGAGTCATATAGCAGTTGTATTAAAAAAACTAAACAATGTGGAATTTATTCAAATAATCATACTGCTTATGAAGTAGTTTTTAAATAGCTATACCAACATCTGTTAGTAGAGCTGCTTGCCAAGCTGGTTATCAAATGCCTATTTCTTTAAAAAATTCAATTTACAAAGTATTATGTCAACTCCATGTACAAAATCTCATTTGCCATATAACGCAGCGAGGAAGCATTTATATAACTGTCATATGTGTACATAAAAAATGTGCATAGGTTCATTCTAATTGATCAACTAGTAGCAAATCCCTCTAAATTGAAAAATTTAAAATAAGCAATGAAATGTAGTCTCAAAAAAAATATCATGGAGCACTGAGGAAAGTGTAAATTATTAGAGATTTGAAAGAACATTTAAGTAGGATAAAATAATAAACTGTTAGCTACTTCTATTTTCTAATAAGAATATCATATGCAGAGAAACAAAATTGCAAGCTTATTAAAGTGGGTTAAATAGCTTTTAAGCTGATTAAAACTACTTAATTTAAAATGAATTATTTTTGAACTTCAAGTAAATGATGTAATATTCAACAATTTATTAAAAAATAAACTTCAACAGTTTTAGCATTAGTAAAAACCATTGCTAATACACAAAAGTATATTATCAAATTCTATATTCACAAGTTGGGAAAGGCTTAATACCAAGTCCTGGTTCCACATTGCACTTTATATTCCCATCTGTATATCAGCGAAGTTGTAGAAGCTGTCCACATCTCCAGATGCCGTCTCTTTGCTTTCTGATACAAACATCTATTTTAAATAGAAAATAAAAATAAAAAGTAAGTACCAAGTACTTCAGAATGCCAAAGCCCATGTTCTCCACAGAACAAAGTCCCAAGCTAATTATTCAAAAGAAGTTCAAGTACATCATTTACAATGACAATATTTAATCTGTAGATTTTCTTCAGAATTCATGTAATAACAGTTTGAATAGCTATATGTAAATTAAGCTCTTTTGGAAGCACTTATATAATTAAGGTCTCTGCTTTCATAATATATGAGTTGTATTTTATTACATCTGGACTTCTACAACACTCAATATTATGAAAGCTACTGAATAAGAGTCACTTAAAAAACTCTTAGTTTCACCAGGCGCGGTGGCTCATGCCTATAATGCCAGCACTTTGGGAGGCCGAGGCAGGTGGATCACCTGAGGTGGAGTTTGAGACCAGCCTGACAAACATGGAGAAACCCCATCTCTACTAAAAATAGCTTGAACCCGGGAGGCGGAGGTTGCGGTGAGCTGAGATTGCGCCATTGCACTCCAGCCTGGGCAACAAGAGCGAAACTCCATCTCAAAAAAAAAAAACAAAAAACCTCTTAGTTTCTTCTGTTTTCTAATAATAATCTCAGTAGTCTGAGCAGCAAAATTTGAGATTATCCTTTTCAAAGCTGCTAATATATTACTATTTATTTTATTTTATTTATTTATTTTTGAGACACAGTCTTGCTCTGTTGCCCAGGCTGGAGTGCAGTGGTGCAATCATGGCTCACTTCAGCCTAGACTTCTGGACTCAAGTGATCCTCCTACCTCAGCCTACCAAGTAACTGGGACTACAGGTGTGTGCCACCACGCCTAGCTATTTTTTTTTTTTTTCTTTTTTACTTTTTGTAGAGATAGTCTCACTATGTTGCACAGGCTGGTCTTGAACTTAAACTCCTGGGCTCAAGCAATCTTCCCGCTTCAGCCTCCCAAAGTGCTGGGATTACAGGTGTGAGCCACCACACCCAGCCTACTATTTTTAAATAAACTATTTGCTAAACTTTTTTTTTTGAGACAGAGTCTCGCTCTGTTGCACAGGCTGGAGTGCAATGGCTCAATCTTGGCTGACTGCAACCTCCGCCTCCTGGGATCAAGTGACTCTTCTTGCCTCAGCCTCCCGAGTAGCTGGGATTACAGATGCCCACCACCATGCCCGCCTACTTTTTGTATTTTTAGTAGAGATGGGGTTTCACCACGTTAGCCAGGCTGGTTTCGAACTCCCAACCTCAGGTGATCCGCTCGCCTTGGCTCCCGAAGTGCTGGGATTACAGGCGTGAGTCATCTCGCCTGGCCTTTGCTAAACATTAATGAAGCAATACTCAATAGAACCCTTCTAAAGTAACTTTTACAAATGTCAGCAAGGAATTACAGCAGCTGTGGGTTCTATTCTAGCTTTACCATAAACTAGCATATGATGCTGACAATTTGATAAACGTCTGTGGGCTCAGTAACTACACCTGTAAAATGAGAAAGCTGGATTAGATGATCTCTAAATCATTCAGCTCTAAAAGTCCAAATTATAACCATTTTATCTCTGTTGCCTTTTCTATTCAATCTTCTATTTCCTCTCTCCCTTAGTACTACTGTGATAAAATGTGATCAAAGACAAAGTACTTTAATTTTTGTAAATTCAAGGAATCATAAGCCAAATCAGATGACAAAACCAAAATGTCCTCCCAGATATTTATCAAAAAATAGTCAATTATAGATATGCTAATGTAATCCTCTACATTTGGTTTTAAAGTTATTTACGTCTGAAATTCTTAGAAACAGCAACTTCATCAATATATTTAGAAAATGCTCACATGTGATGATTTCTATATATACCTTAAGTTCAATATTTGGTGAAGCATTACCGAAGCAAGTAAAAATGAACCCTGGGCACAGGATCATCCATCTAAAGACTATAATACTGGAAATGAAATATTTTCAACAAATCAGTATTTTTAAAAACGCAAAGACTTGAAAAGATGTTTGATGAGACTTTTTACTTTAGAAACTTATATGCTATAGAAGATTTTTAATAAATAAATTCTTATTTGTACTATTTTATTTATTTATTTATTTTTTGAGACGGAGTTTCACTCTTGTTGCCCAGGCTGGAGTGCAATGGCGTGATCTCAGCTCATCGCAACCTCTGCCTCCTGGGTTCAAGGAATCTCCTGCCTCAGCCTCCTGAGTAGCTGGGATTACAGGCATGTACCACCATGCCCGACTAATTTTGTATTTTTAGTAGAGACAGGGTTTCTCCATGTTGGTCAGGCTGGTCTTGACCTCCTGACCTCTGGTGATCCACCCGCCTCAGCCTCCCAAAGGGCTGGGATTACAGGCATGAGCCACCATGCCCAGCCCTGTTTTGTAACTATTTTAAACAAAGGTTTAGTTTGGCAAGAAAAAATAATTAGTTCTCAATTATTTATCAAAGGTACTAAAAATCATGATCTGCCTTTTAAAAAAACACACACACACAAAACAAAAATTCCAAGCAACATTAGGGACAAAAGTATTATTTGACTGTAAGGAAAAGGAGATGAAATGAAAGGTGAGATTGAAATACAGTCAATAAAATCTTGTACCTTGGTCCCATTGAATGTCTCGTTTACAATAAGTTGACATCCTTCTACAGCACCATCTCCATTAAACTCCAAGGCAATAACCGGGCCTATAAGCAAACCCAAGAAGCATTTTCTTAACACAAATACAAATATATTCTAAATTTAATCTTTTCATTCTTCCCTGAAGAATCTCCAGCATCTTCTTCGAGGGTGAAAGAGAAGGAAGAGGAAAGCAGACAGATGGGACATATCACCTCAGCTGCTTCTTCCTACGCTAATCATAAAACAAATTAACACAGTCTCATAACAAGTAGCTTCAGTACTATTATAGGACTAGTGTCACATTTTTAAAGTGTTGTAAATAGTCTGGCTTTTCTGGTTCTCATTCTTCTATAAAAACCACAGAAATTCTACTCATTTAGGAGTATAAAAATAGTTGATAAAATAGCAAATAAGATCAAAAGCAATCCAAGTCAACATAAGTAGGTTTTGCCAGGCAGCCAGCCTTGCTTCCAACTCTCCTACTTACCAGCCAAGTTCTAGGCCACCAATGATGAAGCTAAGCCAAATAGGAATTGAGGCCAGGCATCAAAAGTAATGACCAACTGAAAGTATTTTCCTTGAATGTGTCTTAAAGCTACATTCTAGAAACATAGACAAAGTTTTATTTTTTTAATCCTTTTAATAGAATATGTGTGCCTCCTTTCTCATACATTAATTTGAAAACATTACAAACCTCCTACAGTGATGGTAAAGTCTTAATCTCCAGGAAATTACAAATTTATTGAAAGAAGACATAAACCCATTAAACAAATACAAAACAACATAGAATAATGAAGTACTAAGTAATGAAATACTAGAGTGAATGAATATGAAACTCTAAATTGAATGTAAACATGTGCTACAGGACAAGGCACAAGAATGAGAAAGAAAAGATTATACTACATTGGGCATCAAGATAACTGAAGGCTTGTGATTTTTTTTTCCTTGGAGGCTTGTATTTAATACAGGCAACAAATACAGAAAAGGCAGGATATAGCGGTCCCTCGGTATCTGTGTAGGATTGGTTCCATTGGAAGCTCAAATCCCTTATATATTAATAAAATGGTATAGTATTTGCATATAGCTTATGCACATCCTCCTGTATACTTTATGAAAAATTTATTAAATTTTTTTTTGAGACAGAGTCTCACACTGTCGACCAGGCTGGAGTGCAATGGCACAATCTTGGCTCACTGCAACCTCTGCCTCCTGGGTTCAGGCAATTCTCCTGCCTCAGCCTCCTGAGTAGCTGGGACTACAGGCGCGCATCACTGTGCCCGGCTATTTTTTTTTTTTTTTTTGTATTTTTAGTTGAGATGGGGTTTCCCCATGTTAGCCAGGCTGATCTTGAACTCCTGACCTCAGGTGATCCTCCCACCTCAGCCTCCCAAAGTGCTGGGATTACAGGTGTGAGCCACCGTGCCCGACCTAAAATTTTTTTTAGAGATAGAATCTCACGGCTGGGCACAGTGGTTCATGCCTGTAATCCTAGCACTTTGGGAGGCCAAGGCAAGAGGATCACTTAAGCCCCGGAGTTCAAGACCAGCCTAGGCAACAAAGCAAGTCCCCATCTCTACAAAATATTAAAAAATTAGCCTGGTGCAGGGTTGCAGGCCTGTAGTCCCCGCTACTTGAGAGACTGAGATGGGAAGATCACTTGAGCCCAGGAGTCTGAGGTTACAGCAAGCCATGATCATGCCACTGCACTCTAGCTTGGGCAACAGAGTGAGACCATGTCTCAAAAAAAAAAAAAAAAAAAAAAAAGGATATCGGGTCTCACTACGTTGCTCAGTCTGGTCTCAAAATCCTGACCTCAAGCAATCCTATTGCCTTCACCCTTGGCCAGGAGTTCAAGAACATTTTACAATAAAACATCTAACCTTACAAAAGAAAAGCTTAAAATCTTAAATTTTCATTTAGAAATATAAATGTAAACTCATGATCTTTTCAAAAATACATAGTTTCTAGCGATGTCCACTGAAAAAGCCTAAAAGAAATGACAACTCAGTAATACACAGTACCTAACATGTATTTCTAAATATCATTCACCACTAAAAATAACTAAGTCATCTTAGAAAAATAGATGATTCCATGTCTGGGCCAAGAAATGGATTAAGATCAACCTGGAATATTTTCTTCAGCCAAAAAGTAATAAAGCTACCAAAGGCCAGTGGGGTTATATCAAAAGGAAACAGAAGTCAGCCTGAAGGGGCTCCCAATGGCCAGAGACAGTGAGATAGAAGGAATAATGTCTCTAATTTATTAAGACGTTCTAAATATATAAAAAGTCATGAGTTCATAACGATACTTAGAAAAGAGAGATCCTCCTTACTACTAGATGTTTTTAAGGAAAATAAAAAAAGAAGAGATAAACAAAATTCACTGTATACCAATGGAGGTTGCTAGGGCACCAATTCACCACTCTGAACATTGATGCTTATTTTTCTCTTTATTTATTCTGCTTTTCTGACATGAGCATATTTCAAGTTAACCAAACAGCTCTGGCATACAAGAAGTTATGTTAACATCTGTTAATAAATGCAGAGGTAGTGACAAGATTAGAAAGTAAGTTTGCCAAAAAAAGAGAAAGAAAATATAGAAAACGGTCACTTTGCAACTCCTATTAAAATAATTGGTTCAGGCAACAATCATCAGTGGTTTTCGCATCATCAGTCTTTCGCAGAGAAGACTGCAGGAAACTCTATAATAAAAAGATAAGGTCGTCACCACGTGAACCTACCCATTAATCTTAGTATCCCTAAAAGTACAACAATCAAACATTCTGTGCCTTCTCAATTAAATAGGAAACAATGCCATCTGTGTATTCCTGCTAAATAAATAAACAAACCTGAATGTAAACAAGTCTTTGATCTAACTTCTAGTCTATAAGAAGTATGGAAGAACGAATGAAACAGCCTCATGAATACTATAGGACAACTGACCAAGTTTCTTTCCTAAGACAAAAGCAAGAAATAAGAAGTAAGGGGGGAACACCTGTTTTTGATTAAGAGTGATATAAGATTAAAAAAACAACCAAATACAGTAAGTGGGTCTATTTTAGATCTGGATCAAATTAACTAAAAACACAAAGAATGATTTTAGTAAGTAGGTAAATTTGCATATGGACTGAGTATTAGAGGATATTAAGGAATTATTGTTAATTCTGTTATATGTGATAATGCACTGTAGTTACTTAAAACATTTTTAAAATAATGAAATATTCAGGGATAAAATGAAAGGATGAATCAATTTGATTAAAATGTTTTAGCAAACAATGAGATTATTGTTTTTTAAGTATGGCAAAAAGTTGATGAAACTGGGTCATGGGTACACATGGGGTCATTGTACTCTCTACTTTTAGTACATTTGGAAATTTGCAAAAAGAGTTTAAAAAGTATTTTAAACCAAATAAATATTGAACTAAAAAGAAAAAGTTGATAATAAATGTAGGGTTTCCAGTTTTGCAAAGTAGAAAGTTTGAATTAAGGTAGAATATACTTTCATCACTACAAGGAAATAGAGTGTGCGTGTGTGTATTTAAGTTAGACATTCATTGTTAAAAGTTCCAATCTTTCTATAAAGAACATATAATCTAGAATTCAGAAATACAATCTTGGTAGAATTACTCAGGTATATAACTTGATTGATGTTTTTTGACTAGAATATGATAAACTTGCAATAAATGATCTAATAATTTTCCAGCAAAAAAGTGGACAAGTGCATTCATTTTGATTAACATGTGGATAATCTTAGATTTAAAAAGACTACAATGTTTGTCTTATATGCTTGGCACAGATTTGCAACTCAGTAGTACACGGTGTTCCTAGAACGCAGCTGAAGACCTGGTATGCAGAGGAAATATGAGGGGTGGTGCTAGAAGACAGACATCTGTGGAATGACTCACATCCTCTCAAGTTAGGATGGAGGCCTGCTTCATTAAGAAGCTGGGGGTCAGGTTGGGGTGGGGAGACCACTTAACAACATGGGGACCAGTCAGGGGAATCCTCTTATTTCTGCTTTGCATATGAGGAACCCTAGAGCAGCCAGGTGAGGCTCTCTAGTTTAATAGAAATCATGCAGAGAGTCTTATGAAAACTCTTTGTAAATGTTAATAGGGATTTTATCAGCTTATTTTGGTTGCAGTTTCCAATTTTTAAAAATGTTTAGGTAATCTTTTCCACCTCTCCAAATTCTAATTCTTGTAGATTCATTAGTGTTGAACCAATGCTTTCTCATGTCTCAATTCTTTGTTTATGCATTCTTTTCAGATGTATTAAAAACCCTTAAAAAAAACTACAATGTTGACAGTGCACTTGCTAAGCACTCCTATCTAATGATGATGACAATTACTGTGATTATTTCAAACTGAACAATGAGGTCAACAAGGATTACTGGTCATGTTTTTAGTGTTTTAATATGAACATCTTATTCAGATAGTTCATAGTAGCTTTTGATCTAAATATTTCAGGTGTCATGAAAAATTGTGAGACTCTGAGGTAGACAAAAAACATTTCTGGATGTCTTATCTAGTGAATCCTTCTGAGTTATCTAACATGACCTTGGAACAGGTCACTATGTCTCAATTAGATTACTGCAACAGCCTCCCAGCTTGTCTCTCTGCTTCCCCATTAAAGCAACCAATGATAGGATTTACATTTTAAAAGGAGCATGACATTCCTCTGCTCTAAAATTGCCTATAAAGTATGATCTATATTTTCATTTTTAATTGCTCTAAAAATAACTGACAGTTCAGGCCAGGCACAGTGGCTCACCCCTATAATCCCAGAACTTTGGGAGGCTGAAGCAGGCAGATTGCTTTAGCCCAGGAGTTTGCGACCAGCCTAGACAACATGGGAAAGCCTCATCTCTACAAAAAAAAAAAAAAAAAAAAATAGAAAAATTAGCCAGTAGTAGCAAGTGTCTGTAGTTCCAGCTACTCGGGAGGCTGAAGAGGAGAATCATCTGAGCTCTGGAGGTCGAGGCTGCAGTGAGCCGAGATCAAGCCACTGCACTCCAGCCTGGGCATCAAAGTGAGACCCTGTCAAAACAAAAACAAAAACAAAAAACAAACAAAAATACCACCAGACAGTTCAAAGCATTAACATTAACAACATATTAGGTGTTTATAGCATGTGTAATAGTAATATATGACAATAATGACACAGGGATGAGAAGGAAGAATTGAGAATATAATGTTATCAGGTCCTTAGATGACAAGTGAAGTTGTATAATATTAGAAGGTAGACTCAAATTATTTAAAAATGTTTGCTGTAAAACATAACACAACCATTAAATAAGTTTTTGAAGAAGAGTTATAAATATAAGTCAATAGAAGTGATTAAGTGGTATTATAAAATTGCTAAAAAGAAAAAGAGGTAATAAGGAAAAAAGAACAAATGGAACAGAAATCAGCCAGCAAGATGAGAGATTTTGAACCAACTGTATCAATAATCCCTTTCAATGTGAATGGTCTAAATACAGCAGTTAAAAGAGACTGACAGACTGGATTGAAAAGAAAAAACCAACTACATGCTGTCTACAAAAAAACTCACTTTAAATATACAGCCTTGATAAGCTAAAAGGGATAAACCTTTACAATAAAATACTAACCAAATGAAAGCTAGAGTAGCTATATTCATTACAGATGCGGTAGATATCAGAACAAGGAAAATCATCAGAGATAATTAAGGACATCAGAGCTGGATGTGGTGGCTTGTGCCTGTAATCCCAGCTACTTGGGAGTCTGAGGTGGGAGGATTACTTGAGCCCAGGAGTTCGAGGCTACAGTGAGCTATGACTGCACCACTGCACCTCAGACTGGGTGACAGAGCAAGAACCCCTCTCTTAAAAAAAATGAGGGACATCACATAATAATGAAGGATTCTCCAAGAAGATTATAACAATCCTAAATGTGTATGCACATACTATAACAGAGCTTCAAAATACATGAGACAAAACCTGATAGGATCTGAATAGAGAAACAGACAAATCCATAATTAGTTGGAGACTTCAACACTCCTCTCTCATTAATTTATGGAACAAGTAGGCAGAAAATCAGCAAGGATACAGATAACCTGAATAACACTATCAACCAACTTGACCTAGTGGATATTTATAGAAGACTCAACCAAAGCAACAGCAGATTATACATTCTTCTCAGATGCACATAGAATATTCACCAAGATAAGCCATATTCTGTGCCATAAAACACATTTTAATTAAAGAAAACAGAAATCATACAAATGTGCATTCTTGGACCATAACAGGATTAATTTAGAAATCAATAATAGAAATATACCTGGACAATCCCCAAATGTTTGGAAATTAAACAATTATACTTCTAAATAATTCATGGATCAAGTGAAGTCTCAAGGGAAACTAAAAAATATTTTTAACTAAATCAGGGGTCAACATACTTTTTCCATAAAGGGCCAAACAGGAAATATTTTAGGCTTTGTGTACCATAATGTAATAGATAAAAGAATGAGAGGCTGGGTGCTGTGGCTTACACCTGTAATCTCAGCACTTTGGGAGGCCAAGGCAGGCAGATCAGCTGACATCAGGAGTTTGAGACTAGCCTGGCCAACATGGTGAAACCCCAGCTCTACTAAAAATACAAAAATTAGCCGGGTGTGGTGGCGGGCGCCTGTAGTCTCGCTACTTGGGAGGCTGAGGCAGGAGAATCACTTGAACCCAGCAGGCGGAGGTTGCAGTGTGCCACTGCACTCCAGCCTGGGTGACAAGAGCAAAGCTCCATCTCAAAAAAAAAAAAAAGAATGAGCGTTGCTATGCCCCAATTTTTAAAGCAGGCAGTGGGCCATATTTTGCCAAACTCTGAATTAAATAAAAATGAAAATACGACATATCAAAATTTGTGAGATGCAGCTAAAGCAGTGCTTAAAGGAAAAATTGTAACACTAAATAAGAATCAACACTTATTATATGCAGATCCCTTCATTTCAAATTTACCTACTTGCTAAAATTCATTTTTAACTCCCGAAATCGATATTTGCAGTGCTTTCACAGTTATTTGTGCACATGCATAGTGGCAAAAAATTTGAATTGCCTGATGTGTGTGCTCCCAGCTGACGTTGAACAAGGTGATGCTCTGCCTTTTTGTTTCAGCTACTGTACTATAAGAAGGTGTCCTTTTTGAGGTCTAGGTAGTACCATGTTTTTCACATTTTTGTGCTTTTTGTTGGTGATTTTGCCTGTTTAAAATATCCCCTAGGCCAGGCACAGTGGCTCATGCCTGTAATCTCAGCACTTTGGGAGGCTGAGGAGGGAGGATTGCTTGAGGCCAGGAGTTTGAGATCAGCCTGGGTAACACAGCAAGACCCCAACTCCACGACGTTGTTTAAAAAAAAATAGCTGGGGGCTGGGCATGGTGGCTGACGCCTGTAATCCCAGCACTTTGGGAGGCTGAGTTGGGCGGATGACCTGAGCCCAGAAGTTCAAGGCCAGCCTGGGTAACACGGCAAGACCCTGTCTCTTTTAAGTTAAAAAAAAAAAAAATAGCTGGGCATGGTGGTGTGCACCTGCAGTCCTAGCTCCTCAGGAATCTGAGGTGGGAGGATCACTTGAGCCCATGAGTTTGAGGTTACAGTGAGCTATGGTCACACCCCTGCACTGTAGCCTGGGTGACAGAGCAAGACCCTGTCTCCAAAAAAATGAAATAGCCCGCAAACACAGTGTTGAAGTGCTGTCTAACGGCTCCCAAACTGAGGAACGCTGTGCTGTGCCTCACGAGAAAATGTGTTAGATAAGCTTTACTCCAGCTTGAGTTCTAGTGCTGTTGGCTGTGAGTTCAATGTTAATGAATCAGCAGTATATACTAAATAAGGTATTTTTAACCGGAAACATACATTAAATAAAGTTATGTATTGATCAGTTGATGAAAACGTTGTGAACAGACACCTGCAGAAACCTAACCCTGTCTTTCTCCTAGGAACAGCAGTTAAGTATTCGCTAATTCAGTGTTCACAGTGACTTTATACACCATAACTACCGTGAATAATGAGAATCAAGTATATTTGAAAAGAAATATCTAAAATCAGTAACCTAAGCATACACCTTAAGCAACTAGAGAAAGAAGAACAAAACAAACCTAAAGCTAGTGAAAGGAAAAAATTAGAGCAGAAATCAATGAAATTGAAAAGAGAAAAACAGAATATCAAAGAAACAAAAAGCTGCATCTTTGAAATTATCAATAAAATAATAAACTTCACATGAAAAGATACTCAACATCACTAATCATCAGGGAAATGCAAATCAAAATCACAGTGAAATATCATCTCACACCTCTTCTAATGGCAATTATAAAACAAGAGATAATAAGTATTGCTGAGGATGTGGAGACAAAAGAACCCTTATACTCTGTGTGGGAATGTAAATTGGTACAGCCACTGTGGAAAACAGTATGGAGGTTCCTCAGAAAACTAAAACTAAAAATATAACTGCTCTATGATCTAGCAATCTTACTTTCTTACTTCTGGGTATGTATCCAAAGGAATTGAAACCAACGTCTGCTGCGTGCAGTGGCTCACACTAGTAATCCCAAAGACTCGGAGGCTGAGGCAGGAGGATCATTTGAGGCCAGGAGTTTGAGACCAGCCTGGGCAATATAACAAGACCCTGTCTCCACAAAATTTTTTAAAAAAATCAACATCAAAGGGATATCTGTACTCCCATGTTCACTGCAGCATTATTCACAATAGCCGAGACATGGAATCAACCTGCCTGCTGAGGGATGAATGAATAAAGAAATGTGGTATATATCCACAATGGAACACTATTCAGCTATAGAAAAGAAAGAAATTCTGCCATTTGCACAAACATGATAAACCTGGAGGGCATTATGCTAAATGAAATAAGACAGAGATATATAGACACTATATGATTTATATGTGGATCTGAAAAACCTGAATTCATAGAAATATAGAAATAAAATGGTAGTTGCAAGGGGCTGCAGGAAATGGGGAGATGTTCGTCAAAGTGTACAATCTAGTAGTTATAAGGTGAATACGTTTTGAGGATCTAATGTATAGCATGGTGACTATATAGTTAATAAAAAAATGATACATATGTAAGGTGATGGTGTGTTAACTAACTTGATTGTGGTAATCATTCCACAATAAGTACATATATAAGATAATCACACTGTATCCCTTAAAATATACAATTTTGTCAATTATAAGTCAATAAAGCTAGAAAAAAACAGAAACAAAACCAACCAAACCAAAAAACAAAACAAAAAAATCAACCTCTATCCAGGCTGATGGGAGAGGGAGAATGGGAATGAAAGTGAGGGAGAGGGGACTCAAAGTATTAATAGCAGGAATGAAAGAGGAACAACACCATTACTGATCCCACAGACAGTGAAATACTATAAACAACTCTATGCCTCTATGTTCAATAACTTAGATGAAATGAAACAATTCCCTGAGAGACATAAACTACCAAAATTCGCTTAAGAAAAAGCCTGAAGAGTCCTATATATAACAGTGAAATTAATTTATAGATAAAAACCTTCCAAAAAAAGAAATCTCCAGGCCCAGATAGTTTCACTGGCAAATTCTACCACATATTTGAGGAAGAAATGATACTAATTCTCTGCAATCTCAAGATCGTAGAAGAAGAAAGACACTTTTCAATTCATTTTATGAGGCCAGCATTTTCCCAATATCAAAATGAGACAAAGATTACAAAAAATGAAAACTACAGACCAACATCCCTCATGAACAAAGATGTAAAAATTCTCAACAAAGTATCAGCAAATCAAATCCAGCAATATATTAAAGAAATAACAGCATGATCACAGAGGTTCATCTCAGGAATACAAGGCTGGTTTGACATTCAGGTATCAATAAAAGCCAATCACCAGATTAAATAAATAAGTAAAAACTTATGCTCGTGTCAATAAATACAAATAAAACATTAAACATTCATGCATGATAAAAACTCAATAAGCTAGGCACAGAAACTCTCTTAACCTAATAAAAAGTATGTATAGGCCAGGTGCAGTGGCTCATGCCTATAATCCCAGCACTTTGGGAGGCCGAGGCAGGTGGATCACCTGAGGTCAGGAGTTTAAGACCAGCCTCACCAACATGGAGAAATCCCATCTCTACTAAAAATACAAAATTAGCCAGGCATGGTGGCACATGCCTATAATCCCAGCTACTTGGGAGGCTGAGGCAGGAGAATCACTTGAACCTGGGAGGCAGAGGTTGAGGTGAGCTGAGATCAGGCCATTGCACTCCAGCCTGGGCAACAAGAGTAAAACTCCATCAAAAAAAAGAAAGGTATGTATGAAAACTTACAACTGACATAATTCCTTTTTTAAATTTTAATCTAATTTAAATTTTTTAAATAAAGAGATGTGATCTCACTTTGTTGTTCAAGCTGGTCTTGAACTCCTGGCTTCAAGCAATCTTCCTACCTTGGCCTCCCAAATTGCTGGGATTACAGGCATGAGCCACTGTGCCTAGCCCTGACATCAGTGGGTTTTTTTTTTTTTTTTCTGATACAGGATCTCCCTGGGTCACTCCCCGCCAGGGTTGGAGTGCAGCGGTGTGATCTCAGCTTGCTGCAACCTCTGCCTCCCAGGCTCAAGTGATCCTCCCACCTCGGCCTCCCAAGTAGCTGGGACTACAGGCACATACCATCACACACCCAGCTCATTTTTGTATTTTTCGTAGAGATGGGGTTTTATCTTGTTGCCCATGCTGGTCTCAAACTCCTGGGCTAAGTGATCCACCTGCCTCAGCCTCTCAAAGTGCTGGGACTACAGGCATGAGCCACTGTGCCCAGCCACTGACACACTGACATCATCATTCTTTTTTTTTTTTCAGATGGAGTCTCACTCTGTCACCCAGGCTGGAGTGCAGTGGCACAATCTTGGCTCACTGCAACCTCCATCTCCTGGGCTCAAGTGATTCTCCTGCCTCAGCCTCCCAAATAGCTGGGACTATAGGTGAGCACTACCACGCCTGGCTGATTTTTTGTATTTTTAGTAGAGACAGGGTTTTACCATGTTGGTCAGGCTGGTCTCGAACTCCTGACCTCAGGTGATCTGCCCACCTTGGCATCTCAAAGTGCTGGGATTACAGGCGCGAGCCACCGTGCCCTGCCTTCTGACATGATTCTTTTTTTTTTTTTTTTTTTTTTAAATATGGAACGCTTCATGAATTTGCGTGTCATCCTTGTGCAGGGGCCATGCTAATCTTCTCTGTATCGTTCCAGTTTTAGTGTATGTGCTGCCGAAGCGAGCACCTGACATGACTCTTAACGGCGAGACTGAACACTTGCAGAATAATGATGGAGAACATCTTTGCCTTGCTCCTGAGATCAGCCTCCAGAGTAGCTGGGGCCACAGGTGCATGTCACCATGCTCCGCTCATTCTTTTTTTTTCTTTTTTGTAGAGACAAGGTCTTATCATGTTGCCTAGGCTGGTCTCAAACTCCTGGGCTCAAGCAATCCTCCTGCCAAAGGGTTGCGATTACAGGTATGAGCCACCACGCCTGGCCTATCTTGACAACTTTCCTGTGAATCTAAAATTATTCCAAAATTAAAAGTTGACTTAAAAAACACAGCAAGATACCATGACATACCTATTAGAAAACTGACAATACCAAATGCTAGCAAATTACCCAAGTGATTAGAAAGGTTATGTACACTCAAAAACCTATACACAATGCAGGTCCCTCAAAAAACTAAAAATAGAACGACAACATGATCCAGCAATTCCGGTACTGGGTACAGATCCAAAAGCAAGGAAATCAATATGTCAAAGAGATATCTGCACCCTTGATCACTGCAGCACTATTCACAACAGTCAAAATATGAAATTGGCCTAAGTGCCCATCAACAGATAAATGGATAAAGAAAATGTGTTATATTTATACAATGATATATTATTCAGCCACAAAATGAATGAAATCCTGTCATTTGCAGCAACATGGATGGAACTAGGGACCAGTAGGTTAAGTGAAATAAGCCAAACACAGAAAGACAAATATCACATGCTCTTACTCATATGTGGGAGCTAAAAAAGTTGATCTCATGAATATAGAGAGTAGATTGGTAGTTATCAGAGTCAGGAAAAGGGCACAGTGGGGTGGGGGGGAATGAGGGGAAAGAAGACAATGTAAATGTATTTATTACCACTGAACTGTATACTTAAAAATGGTAAAGATGGTAAATTATATATGTATATTTTACCTCAATGAAAAAACTTACACACAAATGTTTATAGTGGCTTTATTTATAATTGGCAAAAACTGGAAACAAGCAGGATGTCCAACAATTGAACAGAAAAACAAACTGTGGTACATCAAGACAAGGAATACTATTCAGCAATAAAAAAGAACAAGTTATTGAGTCACCTAGCAAGATGGCTGAATCACAAATGTGTTTTAACAAATGAAGCCAGACTCAAAAGGCTACATGTTGTATGATTCCATTTATGGTATACTCTGGAAAAGGCAAAATCATAGGGACAGGAGACAAATCAGTTGCTAGAAGTTGTGGTTGACTGACTAAAAGGGCTACACAAGGGAAATTTTTAGGGAGAACTGTTTTCTCTGGTACTGGGGTGATAAATGGGGTGGTGGACTTTATGCACGCATCAAAACCCATGCCAACTGAACGTTACTGTATGAAAATTTTAAAAAATTAACCAAGATGTGAGAGTATCCAAAGATGGAATGCAGCTTGTGACAAATGAATCTAACAGTATTATAAATGTATGCCAACACTTCAATGAAGGGGATAAGGGAAAAGGGAGCTGACCTCAGGACTTTGGAAAACTGTTTTGAGTGGCTACTGTAAGGCTAAAGACAAATACTCTAGTTGGTAAATAAGTTTCTCACAGGGGTATGGGTTAGTAATTCTAAAACTATATTATATGTACTAGTGTTAAACAAATAAGTGAATAAAACATACATAATGGAAGCCAGGTTTCTCACTTGCAGCGTAAGAAGTCACAAAAAAAGCAAGGGAAGGGATGCTAGAATGAACCCTGTGGGGCTGGATTAGGGTCAGAGGTATTTTAATAGACAGATACAGAATTATAGATGTATGTGTATATACAGGTTAACAGTCATACATGTATTTTTTAACCTTTGTCTGTTGAAAGGGCTTAGAACCAGTGGTATCCCAATAGTAAAGGGCACACCTAGCACCCAGATCTTGGTTTCTATCATTCTAGAATAAAAGAAACCAGGGTTCCTTGGAGAAATGGTTGATACTAGTTTTGGAGCAAGGAAAAATATAGGATGAGCCTGGAGCATCTTGTAGGGCCAGAAAGTAAGGAAGTGTTCAAAATTCAAAAGGATGGGGCATATCAAAGGGACAAAAAAGCCAACCTAAAAGCGCTTCAGATGGTTAAAACTGGAACAATTTGATAGTAATGGATTATCACCTAAAGAATAAAATACATACCCATGAGAAATAAATGAATGAATAAATGAGAAGACATAAATCTTTCCTACCTTCCTCCCTCCCTCCTTCCTTCCTTCCTTTCTTCCTTTCTTTCTTTTTCTTTCTTTCTTATTGAGACAGAGTCTCACTCTGTCACCAGGCTGCACTGCAGTGGCGTGATCTTGGCTCACTACAACCTCCGCTTTCCAGGTTCAAGTGATTCTCCTGCCTCAGCCTCCCGAGTAGTTGGGACTACAGGCTCGCGCCACCATGCCTGGCTAATTTTTGTATTTTTAGTAGAGATGGGGTTTCACCATGTTTGCCAGGATGGTCTTGATCTCTTGACGTCATGATCGGCCCGCCTTTGGCCTCCCAAAGTGCTGGGATTATAGCCATGAGCCACCACACCCAGCTGGGACAAATCTTTCTTACAGAATTCCAAATAATGTATGTGGATATTCCTCTCTCCAGATGGTAGAGCTTAAATCTTCTCTCCTTGATTGTGTACTGGTCTTACTGACTCATTTTCAAAGAACGGAGTATGGAAATGGAAACATGGAAACTACAGCAGAGAAATCTCGCAGATACCACCTCATATTGACATCACGTGCCCTGTGATGTCATGTGACGAGAAGGGCACTTTGCCTCTTCCTAAAAACCCATAACCCTAGTCTAACCAGAGGAAAATGTCAGATAAACATAAATTGAGGAACATTCTACAAATTAATTGACCACTACTGTTCAAAAGTTTCAAGATTATGAAAAACAAGGAAAGACTGAAGAACTGTCACATCTGTCACAGGAAATTAAGGAGACATGGCAACAAAAAGCAATGTGGGATCTTGGATTGAATTCCGGAACTGAAAAAGGACATAAGTGGAAAAACTGGTAAAATTTGAATAAAGTCTGTAGTTTAAGTTAGCATTTTACCAATGTAAATTTCTTAGCTTTGACAAATGTACTATGGTTATGTTAACATTTAGGGAAGTTGGGTAAGGGATATACAGAAACTTTCTGTACTATCTTTGCAATTTTTCTGTAAACCTAAAATCATTCCAATATAAAAAGTTTATTTAAAAAAAGCCCACAAATGTCCAGCAGCATCTCATCTCACTCAGACTACCATAGAAGCCAAAGTCTCTACAGTGGCTTACAAGGCCCTACATTAGCTGACTCTCTCTCTCCTACTTCTAAGACCTCATCTACTTTGTTTGTTGAATAAATGAATGAATGACTCCCTAAAACAAAAGAACCCAAGTCTGACTCATCAAAAAAGGAATATTTCAAGGGTACATCTCAAAGATTTTTGAATCAGGCTTTCTGGGGTAGGAGTAGAAAACTTGTTTATTGGCTGGGCTCGGTGTTTCACACCTGTAATCTCAGCACTTTGGGAGGCTGAGGCAGGAGGATTCACTTGAGCTCACGAGTTCGAGACCAGCCTGGGCAACACGGCAAAACGCCGTCTCTACAAAAAAATACAAAAATTAGCCAGGAATGGTGGTGCATGCCTGTAGTCCTAGCTACCTGGGAGGCTGAGGTGAGAGGATTGCTTGAGCTCAGGAGACAGAGGCAGGAGGACTGCTTGAGCCCCAGAGACAGAGGTTACAGTGAGCCAAGATTGTACCACTGCACTCCAGCCTGGGCAACAGAGT
Source organism: Cacajao melanocephalus (assembly GCA_963573385.1). Lineage (NCBI taxonomy): Eukaryota > Metazoa > Chordata > Mammalia > Primates > Pitheciidae > Cacajao > Cacajao melanocephalus. The sequence goes on along the minus strand of CAUYLG010023262.1, from coordinate 5,689 downwards.
AAGACCCTGTCTCAAAAAAAAGAAAAAAGAAATTTTGTTTATGTATTTATGTATTTGAGACAAGGTCTTGCTCTGTTGCCCAAGCTGGAGTGCAGGGTGTGATCATGGGTCACTGCAGCCTCAACCTCCCTGGGCTCAGGTGATCCTCCCACCTTAGCCTCCAAGTAGCTGGGACTACAGGCATACACCACCATTCCCAGCTAATTTTTGTAGAGATGGGGTTTTGCCATGTTGTCCAGGCTGGTCTTGAACTCCTAAGCTCAAGCAATCCACCTGCCTTGGCCTTTCAAAGTGCTGGAATTACACGTGTGAGCCACCATGACTGGCTGAAAATTACGTTTTTAAAAGCACCCTGGATAGTTCTGAGGATTAGTCAGATCTGGAGATCCTCATGATGAAAAACAATGAATTATCTTACTAAGCAGTCAAATAGCTTTATTAAATATTGAAAATAAATGTTACTATTGCAACTGAAGAGGAAAACTGAGAGACTGCGGTGCAAACTATTTAAGATACATGTGAATTCTCAAAATAAATAAATAAGACCACTCTTAGTTCAGTACAGTGGTTCTCAACTGGCAGCAATTTTGCCTCCCTCCCATAGCCCTGGGGACATCTGGTAACATCTGGAATCATTTTTCGTTGCCACAACTGGGGTGGTGTTTTATTGGCATCTAATGGGTAGGGGCCAGAGATGCTGCTAAACATCTTGTAAGGTACGGGACGGCCTCTCATAACAAAAAATTACCTGGCCTAAAATGTCTATAGTGCCAAGGTTGAGACATCCTGCCTTAGAATGAGTGATGGCCACTTTTAGATAAGGGCCCAGTCCATCCAACTCCTGCTAGAATATCTCCACTGCCAGTCTACTCACTATTCCATAGGAATCAATGCACTGCTGAGTAGCTTAAAAGTTTTCCCCAACTTATTATTTTGAAAATTTCTACAAATTATAGAAGAGTTGAAAGAATGGCATAAATATGCATTTGCCTTTCACCTACACCACCAAAAGCTAACATTTGTCCACATTTGCTTTATTACACAATAAACACCATCTATCTGCACATATGTACTTTGTTTTGCTGAGTCATTTGAAAGTAGCAGACATCAGGACACTTCAGCATGTAGCTCCTGCATAACTACAGCACCATTATCATACCAAAGGATATTAATGATAATTCTATCGCATCTTCAAACCCCCCTACTTGTCCCAAAAATGCCTTTTACAGCTCACTCCAACCCAACCTAAGATCCAATCAAGGTTCACTCATTGCATTTAGTTGTTACGTCTCTTTAGTCTCTTAATCCAGAATAATTCCCTATCTTTTTTGTTTTCCATTACACTGTCTGAAGAGACCTAGCCAGTTGTCTCGTAGAATGTCTTCTATTTTGGATTTGTCTTATTATTTCCTTATGGTGTCATTTAACATATTTCCTTTCCTCCTACAAACTAGAAGTTAAGTCTTGGCTCAATTAGATTCAGGTTACTTTGGCAAGAACACTCTACAGGTGATGTTGTGTATTTTTTACTGCATCACATCACGAGTAACACAATGTTAGGGTGTCCATCAGTGATGCTGTTTGATCACTGGGTTAATATGGTGATCACCAAATCTCTGCTGTAAAGGTACACTTCCCCTTTGAATTAGGATGAATAACTATCCTACTTCTTAGCAACTTTTACCCCAGTAGTTTTACCACCTACTGATAATCTTTGTCTGAAATAATTATTACACTGGGGTTGGAAAATGATGATTTCCGAAGTCCATCATTCCTTCTGCATTTTTTAGCTCACAATATTCTGTAAAGAGCAGATGGACATTCCTTTCTTCCCTCCCCTTTTTGTTTAACAATATGGATGCATAGATTTCTGTTGTTACATCATTACCTTCATTCGTCTTTTTTTTTTTTTTTTTTTTTTTTTGACAAGCTCTTGCTCTGTTGCCCAGGCTACAGTGCAGCAGCATGAGCATGGCTCACTGCAGACTCAAGCTCCTGGGCTCAAGTGACCCTCCCACCTCAGCCTCCTGAGTAGCTGGGACAACAAATGTGCATCACCCCCAGCTAATTTTTGTATTTTCTGTAGAGACAGGGTCTTGCTATGTTGTCCAGGTTGGTTTCAAACTCCTGGCCTTAAGCAATCCTTCTACCTCACCCTCCTAAAATGCTGGGATTACAGGTTTGAGGCACTACATCCAGTCCCAGTATTCTTTTTAATTGTTAAATTGTCCCAAATTTGGCCCATGGAAACTCCTTCAAGCTGGCTCCTATGATCTTTTGATATGAACTCATCAGTCTTTGAATACCTCCTACAGGCATCTCTGGTGTTTAAGACTTGTTTATGTAATGTTTATTTGCTGAAATTCCTGCAACATCTGCTTATTGGTTTTAGTTCTACTTTTTGCAGCAATAGAACATTTTACTTCTTCCATGTGAAATGTTCTGTTACTTAAATGCAGATACTATATTTGGGTTGGAGCAATTCTGTAATACTACTTCACTAACATCACACAAGTACATAAATCATTAATTTAGACCTACTGATATGCTCACTTTATTACTAACTCTCACACTTTAGGATGTCCAATACACTTATTACCTGATTCAATTTCCAAAAGCTGCTAAGAGGTTAAAGGTTCATTTTCAAGCTTCTAAATGTTCCCATGTCAAAATGGTTGCATCAAAGGGGTCAGGTCAGAATTTCCTACATTATTCTGGGGTAGATTCATGCAGAGGGTCGGAGCAAGTCCTTGCTACTACTACAGTAACCACAAAAGTATTATCAAATACTGCATTAATACTTACCAGCTGAGTTACACCCAGCATTACTTATTATCCTAACAATCCTCTAACATTTCATACAGGTTTTCACAGTTTATTATAATATTTTTATACATAAAGAGCACATAAAATGCAGATGTGCCCCCTCTCTAGGGTATACTCAATCAACACTGCATATTACTATACATATTTGCTCAGGCCAGTCAAGGAAAGCCTGATGAGGCTTCAGCAAACAATGTCCGCACTCTGAACAGATAAAGAATACTCTGTCCTCTAGAATCAATACACCTTAAAATACAGGTAGGCAGACAGTAACCCTTCAGGTGGGCACACATACTTAAGTTCCTCTCTTCGAAGACCTATATCCAGTATCTGAAATTTATTGGTGGCATTTACCCATTAGGGAAAACAATTCTAATTATACAAGGGAAGTTAATCAATCATATGAAATACATAAAATAATATACCACTTTATATTTCTTATTTCTTTTCCAGTATGATTAAAGCACACTGAAGGTAGATAGAATCTTTATCGAATGCTTTGCAACTCTGAGCAGGGAGTATGAAATGTTTACTCACTACACTATAAAGGTAAAACAAGAATACAATAATAATTAAAATAATAATAAGATATATAATAAAATGTGACTTTCAGTACTAAGATCACAGGATAGGGAAAAAAAGGAATGCCTAATTTCTAGTTAGTTATCTGGGTCTCCTTGAGTGATGTGAAATTTTAACATTTCTGAACAATAATAGAAAAAAAAAACAAAGAACGAATGAGAAGGAGAAAGCAATGCAAAAGAAATGTTAAAGGCAAAAGTAAATCAAATCAGCATGTAAAGAAAATAACCACAAAAGTATACCAATCATCCAGAAGGTACCTTTGTTCAGAAGAGGAAGGAAGTCAGGTGCTTTTTCCTGAAAAACTCTTTGAGCATCCTCAGCTTTCATGGACACTTCCTTTGTCTGAACTAGAAAAAAGCCTTTACCAACCATCTGTGAAAATAAAATTTCATTTAGATTTTAAAATGAATTTCTGAGAATAAAACAATGATTTCCTATTCTAGTATTTCTCAACAGCACACTGATTTTTGTTTTAATTATAAGTCTAATTCAGGGTGTTTGCTATAATAAGTTCTCACTATATGAGATTCTTTCTTCCAGATGGGTATTTCTGGCTTAGTACTGCAGTTAAGATTAAGGGTCAAATAAATGTGAATTATCTCTCAAGTTTAAAACATGATTAAAATTTTTCTACTACCAGATGGAAGTTTTAGTTTGGTGATACTGCAAATGTCCAATGAGAAGAGAATGGTTAAGTAAATTATGGTACAGCCACATGATAAAATGCCACAGTTCATTACATTTATCATAGTTCATTAAATACAACAAAGATGTTATAATAAAATGGGGAAAAGCTTATGTAATAATGTTAATTTTATATAGTTCTTTTTCTTTCTTTTTTGAGACAGGGTCTCACTCTGTTGCCCCAGCTGGAATGTAGTTGTGCAATCATAGCTCACTGTAGCCTCAAACTCCTGGGCTCAAGCGATCCTCCCACCTTAGCCTCCCAAGTAGCTAGGACTACAGGCCCGTGCCACCATGGCCGGCTAACTTTTTAAATTTTCTTTTGTAGAGACAGGGTCTTGCCATGTTGCCAGGCTGATCTTGAACTCCTGGGCTCAAGCCATCCTCCTGCCTCTGCCACCCAAGATGCTGGAATTACAAGCATGAGCCACTGTACCTGGCCAATAATGTTAATTTTAAAAAGCATGATACAAATGTATATAGTATAGCACAATAAAGGTAGATCACACTTATCGAGCATTTACTATGTGGCAGCCAGCTTTATGTAGTTTATATGTATATGTTTAACCCTCCCATGAAGTAGGTATCATTACCCTCATTGTACAGATGTGAAAACTAAGGCACACAGTGATTAAGGGTCTTGCCCAAGGACATTTAACAATTAAGTGACAGAGCTGTGATTCAAACCTAGTTAATCTGACCCTGTCTCTTAAATAAATTTAAAAATTATTCCTAAAAAGATTATTCAAGGTATGGTACAATTATATATTGATTTTGAACTTATTTTACTCTTTCTTATTTCTATAATTCTCCACAAGGACATATTAATTTTTAATTTTTAAAGTAATTATGAAAGTAGTTTTTAAAAATGCAAAGTCAGCCCAGCATCATGGCTCATACCTGCCATCTGAGGTCTCTGAAAGGTCAACATGGGAGGATTGCTTGAGACCAGGAGTTTGAGACCAGCCTGGGCAACATAGCAAGACCCCATCTATAAAAAATTTTAAAAATTAGCCAGGTGTGGTGGCATGTGCCTGTAGTTCCAGCTACTCAGGAGGCTGAGGTGGAAGGATCTTTTGAGCCCAGGAGTTTGAGGCTACACTGAGCTATGATCTCACCACTATACTCCAGCCTGGAAAACAGAGCAAGACCCTGTCTCTTAAAAAAAATGTAGTCATTCCAATCACTTAATTTTTAGCAAAGCTTGTTCGTTTTTTTTTAATATATATTTTATTGCGTTTTAGGTTTTTGGGTACATGTGAAGAACATGCAAGATTGTTGTATAGGTACATACATGGCAATGTGGTTTGCTGCCTTCCTCCCCATCACCTATATCTGGCATTTCTCCCCATGTTTTCCCTACCCAACTCCCCATCCCCCACTGTCCCTCCCCTAGATCCCCCCTACAGACCCCAGCGTGTGATGCTCCCCTCCCTGTGTCCATGTGTTCTCACTGTTCATCACACTCCTTTGAGTTAGAATATGCAGTGTTTGATTTTCTGTTCTTGTGTCAGTTTGCTGAGATTGATGGTTTCCAGGTTCATCCATGTCCCTACAAATGACATGAACTCATGGTTTTTTATGGCTGCATAGTATT
>CAUYLG010023261.1:0-34613 GCA_963573385.1 Cacajao melanocephalus | reverse complement strand
ATATTGGTTGGCTGCTTGTTTGTTATTTTCATCCCTTATTCCTTCCTGTCTCCATTGTTAAGCACAATTATTGGCATAAAAGAGGTTTTTAATACCCATTTTTAAACTACATTCTAGCCTGGGCAATAGAACAAGAATCCCATTCTCTCTCCCTCTTTCTCTTCCTCTTTCTCTCTTTCATTCTTTTGCTCTTTCTTTTTTTTCTTCTTTTCTCTCTCTTTTTTTCAAAAAAAAAAAAAAAAGAGTGAGACTCCATCTCAAAAAAAAAAAAAAAAGGCTTTAGAACAGTAAAGGACCCTAGGAAGAGACCCATGTGGGCACCGAGGTCAAGTGCAGTGTTTACCTTGATCTTGGGTGTTGTAGGTGGGCCCCTTTACCATGACTCTTCCCTTAGGGTGGGCTGCCTGCATGTGCAGTGCCTTCCTTATGCTCAGTGAGCACCGGCAGTGTGTTTAGGAAGTTGTTTGCATGCCCATCTGAGGCTTTCTTCCCTTTTCCAGTGGCGTGTCCCCAGAAGGTGATACTCCGCTGTGTTGTCTCTTAATTTGCATTCCCCATGCTCACTTGCCCAACACCTGAGATTTTATTGGAAGCCCCTTTTTGCTTCTCCTTCGCACCTGCCTTCAACTAACGCGTTAATGCAACAGGTGTGGACCATCAGGAAATGGCCTCTTCTTGGCGCTGGCTGCCAATTTATTGCTTTTAGAGAGGCAATGTGATAACTGCTGAACCATCACCCAACATTCCTAGTGGGTCGGGGAGAGCCCTCTCTTACCCGGCTCGTGCCTCTCTAACTCCCTGTAACAACGTTGACCCGTGGATGAACAGTTTTCATGGTTGTGTTCCTACTCTGTGACCCTGTCAGGTAAGTTATAGTGATGAATCCCTGGCTTAGGCTAAGCCCTTCTAGTTTCGAATACCTGAAATTTCATAGTTTGAGTTGAGGCGAAATAACTGTTGGGAGATGGGAACTGTGTTGCTAGTGGCTGTGCTCTAGAAGGAAGTTTCATAAGCGTTGGGGCTGGTGCCGGGGCTGCCTGTTCACCTACGTTCCAACATGTTAACTTGCTGAGTTGGTGGTAGATGCCAGTATGCTCCTAATTAATTCATTTTTGATGGTTTTTTTTTACAAACAATTTCCAGTTTTTAAAAATACTTTAACTGATTAACTGCCCACAAATCTGTCATTCAAAATAAGCCCCTGTGTTCCTAGTACTGTGACTTTTCTCAGATTAAGGAAGTGGTTCTTAAACTTTAGATGACATCACACTCGCCTAGAGGGTTTGTCAAAACACAGATTGCTGGAACCCCTGCCCCTTGCCCCCTGCAGAGATTCATTTGATTCATCAAGTCTTGGGTGGGGCACGAGAATTTAAATTTCTATCTCGAATAAGTTTTTAATAATGCTGTTGCTGGTCAGAGAACCACACTATCAGAAACACTGATTTATGAAGTAACAGCTTTTGAAGAATTCTGTAAAAATAAAAATACATTATGAGATGTATTGCACTTAAGTATTTATGTCTGTATGGTATAAAAGTCCAATGTCAAGACCTTTAACACCTTAGCATAAATGGGATAATATTTCTAATGGGAAGATTATTGATTTAGGTACAGTTGTGGTGATCATATGCCCTGAATTATCCTGATATACCAATTTCAAGTAATTTTATTCCTTTCAATAAATTTGGGCCATCGTATTTATAATTAAACAGAATTTAATATGTATACTCTGATAAGATAGTTCATTTAAACATGTTCACAGAACAATAAAAAATATCTATTGTTAGGTCACAGGTCCCAGCTTTTTGCTTACCAAGGAATACCATCACTGTGGCATATAAAGAAAATTTGACTAAAGGAAGAGAGAAAGGGAAGTCCAAAGCAGGGGTCACCAGAAAGATGTTCCCAGTGGGACTGGGTGTGGTATAGTACGAAGGTGTGTCACTTAGCATTTGCCCAGAGAAGCAGGACCAGTAGGGAGGAATGATCTCCACCGCACAGGACAAAATTGTTGTCTGCAGGTGGAATTCCTTCTTCTCACAAGGAAGGTTCAGGCCTGATTTCCAACTGATTAAGCTAGGCCCATGCAGGTTATCCAGGATAATCTCCCTTAATTAAAGTTAACTGAACAGGGACTTTAAATCTGCAAAATCATTTCAAAGCAACAGCTAGATCACTGTTTGAATACCTGGAGACTACAGCTTACCCGGTTGACATAAAAAAAGCCATTACAGAGGGTATGAACTATACTCAGGGAGGGTGCCAGGAAGGGTGAAAGAATGGTTCTGAGGGCCAGGAGCACCAATCTTCTCCTATTTTCAGTTTTGGAAACAGAATATACTCTGTATTCAGCAATTGCCTTGTAATAGACTTGAGGAGTGAGGGGAAAAAAAAATCCCTTAATAATAGTTTCTGCAAATGTGTGAAAGCTGAATGTGAGGAGAAAAAGTTGTTTTCAGGAACTAGGAGCTGGTTCACCTTTAAAAAGAAAATCAGCTGCCTCTAGCAAAGTGGTATTGCAGTATTGTCCTGGATGGTAATTTGCGCTAGTAAATTTATCACCAACCTGGCAGGGGAGATGCCGAAGACAAAAGCTTTTATTTCTCAGTAAGTCAGTAATGAACCCTCAGAAAGGCAGCTGAGGAGCCTGTGCTTGGATGGCAAAGTTGCCTGCCCTTTGGTCTCTGAGCACATGGCGAGAGTTGGACAGGTGGATTGCAGTTAATTTTAGCATATCATAAAAATGACTGTGGGTCCCAGGGAGGTTCCATGGACTATTAATTAAAGATTCAGCCTTAATGTAAAATTCCATGATTGCCAGGGAATCAATCACTTAGCAATGTCAGGTAAATTGCTGTGCAGGGAAAATAAGATCTTAGGACCCCCAGTTCACTAAGCCAAAAGGGAAAAGTTAAGTTGTGAAGTTGAGTCACGCAAAACAAACACACACACAAACAACAGCAACAAAACTACCTTTGCTTGTGTTCCTAAACAAATAATAGGGTAGGAGGCCACATGTTTCTGCAGGGGGCCTCTCACTCTGACAGTGTAAGTGAAGAGCTTATCTTCACAGTATGGGATAGGAGGAAACTGGAAATCATTCCTGTCCACCCTGAGATGAACGCATATTTGACTTCTTCCTCTACTCTATTTTATCTTAGGTAAAGTGCAGATTTACTGAATGTGAGATGAATACGTAATTGACTATTCCCTCTACCCCCTCCTTTTCATATGAGGATTCAGTGAGCCTAGTCAAAGCATCACAAGAATATAACCATATCCTCCCTCTTTTTTTCTTCTTTCCCCTTTCCCACTGCCTACTTTTTTTTCCCTTTAAATATTGAAACTCTCAGAGTCCTCTTTGGAAAAAGTATGGGCCACAGATTCTACCGGGACTGGTGTCTGTTTCTCCTGGATGCATCCTTAGTGTTGACAAAATAAACCTCTAAATTGATTGAGACTCACTCCAGTCATTTTGTTCGGTGTTACACTCCTAAAAACTTGGAACACAATCTAATTTTCATCTCTGAGAATCAGAAATTAATGCCGCATCCACGGCAGCTGGAGTGGATAATGTGTGTTCAATGAGAGCCACCCTGAGAGCCTACCACGGAGCTGAGTGGTTAACAGATAAATGCTGTTGCTGAAGGACAGGGGAAAATGCTGCTTATATAAAGTATACCTTTCAGAGGAAAACTACCTGAGAAGGGGCGGAGTCGACATGAAAACCTCAAATTATAGCACACATGAAAGAAAATAAGCCAGCAGTTAGAGGAATGGAAAAGTAGCACTGCCTTAGCTCCTCTTCCAAAGCCTTTCCCTCCTTGGTACCTTACATTAGAGCCTCCTAACACCATTTTTATGCCCTATGGATATCCAAAGGTTTTTCTCAAATCTTACCTCTCTGGTTTTTGGTCTGCCATTGACCCTTTCCCTGCCAACCTTATTCTTTTAAAATTTACCTCTCCTATGAGTAATACTGCTGGGAATCTATTTCTAATTCTCTGACTTCTGAGAGACACCCTGATAACCATGTTGAGGCTGACTGTGGAATTCACTTGGTGGTAGATCTTAGAATATAATATCACTGTAATCCCAGCCATTTGGGAGGCCAAGTTGGGCAGATCACCTGAGGTCAGGGGTTCGAGACCAGACTGGCCAGCATAGTGAAACATTGTCTCTATTAAAAATAGAAAAACTAGCCATATGGGGTGCCTGTAATCCCAGCTGCTTGGGAGGCTGAGGCAGGAGAATCTCTTGAACCCAGGAGGTGGAGGTTGCAGTGAGCCGAGATCACGCCACTGCACTCCAGCCTGGATGACAGAGACTCTGTCTGAAAAATAATAATAATAATATCAAGTTTCTCCTGGTTTGATATGGAAATTTAGTTGTCCTCCTTTCCAGCAGAAGAAGAATGGGATGCAGACACCTTGCTCCTTTTCCTGGGAAAGAGCACTGATTCTTTGGCTGCTTGTGATGACCTTTGATGGGCATCCTAGAATGGATGAATAATTATTGTTGTTATTTTTGCCTATCTGAGCATCATTCCCATTGCATTGATAACTGGGGGGGTAGCTTAAAGGTCTGTTTTCAATATTATAAAAAAAAGATATTAAAACCAACACTCAAAAAAGTTATATGAGTTTCCCAGTAGCAGACAAGGGTCTTGATACGTATCACATAGAAGTATGACAAATTGACAGAAATGAATAGCTCCTTGTGGGCTTCCAGACAGTGGGGCACATGACGAGGGATTTTAACAGCTGTGGATCTTTTCTGTTATAATGTAAATCACATAAACATGCAACTACCTATCTGTGCCTTAATAGACTTGTTATTTTGGTCATTACAAAGATGCATTACACTGATGCAGGAATAGAAAAATAGAATGCATGTAGGTCAACATGTGGCATCTCTGAATTTTATCACTTTTTGAATTAACCAAGTGTTGAGTATTTAACTGATGGCCTAGGTCAATGGAATTCTACTGAACTGTATGATCTTGGATAAGTCACTTAATTTCTCTTCTGAGTGTTGGGTTACTTATACAATTGACAGGTTAAATTATATTGTCTTTCAGCACTAAGGTTTTATGATCTTTCATCTATGACCCATAGATAATATGACATCTATGGGAAATAAGATCTAAGTTAGATGGTTCATCATTGCTGGGGAAATACAAAACCAACAATGATTCTGACAGAATGATTAGCATCCCTGAAGGATGGATTATACCAAGACTTATTTATGCACAAGCAAGGGATTGCTTAGGTGCCCTGGACAATTATGGTCATTATCTTCAAGTGGTGTTATCACAGGGAGAACTGCAGCTTTTGGTCATTTCTAAGAGATTTAAATCATTTTAATGGGGCTTATAATTCCAAATCAAATCATGACTAGCAATAAGGTAAAGTTCAGAGGCTTAAAAATTACCGTAAGAGCAGAGAAAGGAATCTGTAGCAAATCTGCAAGTTAATGAGATGCCTGATGTGGGAATGTGTATTTTCTAAGGAAAACCGTTCCTGTGAATGATACTGATCCCAGACTTCAGAGAAATGATGAGGGCCTCAGAACTTCCCTGCTGCCTAATCTGCCAGAGAATTACTTTGCCAATCCCTCGGATATTTGCTCCTGCTTGTTTCTTTTCCAATTGCAGTTGTTTACATTCCTCTGCCCAGCTACCTCCTCACATTCCACTTATGTATGTATTTTTCTTAGCTTCCTCCTTCTCTGCTGTATTTGAGGCACACCTAACAACTCTTCCATTGTTATTTATTTATATTGCTAAGAACGATGGGAAAACATATGTAGATTGACAAAAGTAACTGATTGCAGAGAATGAATCTCAAAATATACTGAGGTAATTGATATGGTTTGGCTGTGCCCCCACCCAAATCTCATCTTGAATTGTAGCTTCCATAATTCCCATGTATTGTGGAAGGGACCTGGTGGGAATTAATTGAATAATTGGGGTGATTTCCCCCATGCTGTTCTTGGGGTAGTGAATAAGTCTCACGAGAGCTGATGGTTTTATAAGGGGAAATCCCTTTCACTTGGTTTTCATTCTCTCTTGTCTGCCACCATGTAAGATGTGCCTTTCACCTTCTGCCCTGATTATGAGGCCTCCCCAGCCATGTGGAACTGTAAGTCCATTAAACCTCCTTTTCTTTATAAATTAACCAGTTTAGGGTATGTGTTTATCAGCAGTGTGAAAACAGACTAATGCAGTGATAGTCTCTAGAATTCTCTGAATTGTAAACAAGGCTACATATACATTCTGGTAGCCTCCTTTCTAGATTCCTTCTATGACTGTTTCCTACTTCTTTTATTAGCATTTTTTTTCCCTAATCCTGTCTATGTTAGGCACTTGCTGGGGATGCTCAGAAGTCAGTCAGCCTAAGGTCCAGTAGGTCCGGTCCTGTTGTCCCTGGACTGTGCTGGCCTTACCTTCTTGTTTTTTTTTTTTTTTATTTTTCTAGCACTCCCTTACTAACCTTTAGGCTAATTTTTTTTTTATTGACCTTAGTCTAAATGGCATGTTCAAAGATGAAATGGCATTTATAGTGTGATCATCTTTGGATTAATTTTTGGGTTATTATTTCCTCTCTTAGCCTTGATCCTTGGGGATGCCAGTTTTATTTACTGGTTCTGTTATTGGTGGAGGGTGTCCAGGTTCTTGGTGTCTTGGACAAAGAATTGGACAAAACACACAAAGCAAAGAATGAATGAAGCAACAAAAGCAGAGATTTATAGAAATCAGAAGCATACTCCACAAGGTAGGAGCAGGCTGAGCATGCAGCTCAAGGGCCTGGTTACAGAATTTTCTGGAGTTTAAATACCCTCTAGAGACTTCTCTTGGTTACTTGATGTACTGCCCTATGCAGAGAGGCTAAAGCGACATTGCAAAGTTATTTACTTGGTATATACCCCATGCAAATGAAGAGGATGTTTCCTGTCATTGCTGAAGTAGAGTTACAAAATTGTTTACTTGGACTTAGAAGGCTAGGTTGGTGTTTTTCCATCTAATTTAATTCTAGAAGTCCTTAGGTTCCCTGCCTCTAGACCCTATTTCCTGCCTCAGTTCCTAGTTCCAATCCTTGGTTCTGGTTAAAAGTTTTCTACAGGCCACCTGAACTTTAGACGAAAGGTTCTTTCCAGTGATGTGCTGGTAAATGTTTAACAACTTCCTCTTAGAAGAAGAAGAAAAACTTTATTTGTAGCATTTGCCAATTTCTATGGTGTAAATATCACCACTATGGTCAATTTCAAAATCCCAGTGTAATGCATGGAACTCAGAATTGGAAAGAGATGCACGTAACTGACTCTCACTAGTTGGCTCTCTCACCCCTTTAATCTGCTCTCTAACTCATTTATAGAATGGAGAAAGCAACTAAATTCTTTCTTAATTTTTGTATTTCGTCATTCCCCACCCCTCACCCTACCATCCCTGGAAGACATGCCAGGCTGATCTCATAGTTTTTCTGGTGATTTTTAGTATTAAAATATTCACTAAAGTCTAACACAATTGCTTATTGAAGTTAAAACTTCTTCTCTGTTCCAGTTTGTACTTGACCTCGTCTGTAAACCTACTATTGAGCAGAACACCATGTACCAGTTACCAATGCCAGGGGAAGATTCCAATTATCTAGAGAACAGACAAGATTATCATAAGGCCAGTCACCTGTAATAGAAATCCAAACACTTCTTCCCACTGTATCTTAGTATTAGAGTTGCCAAGGAAAATGCAGTAGTGTCCAGCACTGGCTGGAGCAACGCTTTTACTCACATAGAGAAGAGTCAGGATGAGATCAGCTCCAACAATATACGAGTCTTGCATGGCTAGTGGGCTCATCTGGCAGCCGATGCAGGGCAAGAGGCCTTCACATACCCATCTTGTGCTGCAGTAGGAGGACGCTGACCCTTCCCTGGTGGGGCCTGAAATACTGAAAGCTGAGGGTGTGCTTGAGGGCCATTGACACACATGCTTAAGACTAATAAAGGAGCACACACTGAGCCTGGAACTTGGGAAGGAAGTGTTCCAGGCACAAGGCCCATTCTTATGGGGCAGAGCATGGGGACTGCCTTTCATCTCTATTTTCTTGTCTTGTTCTTTTACTCCTCCCACAGACCACGCCCATGCTGCTTCCTATTTCTCCAGGATTAAAGACTGTAGTGGTGCAGGGTATTGGTGAGTGGGCGAGAAGGCCTTATTTCCCTGCTTGACTTGGTGGGGCTAGGGGTGGCAGATGTCCCTAGCTGCCTCTTTCTCTTATAGTCCTCCCTGAGGACCTCCAATTCCAGTTTTCTGGCAAGGAGCTTCCTCTTTTAGTTGGCTATTTTCTGTTTCCCCTCAGATCCTGGATCTGACTGTCTACATCTAGCCTCTTTATTCACTTTTGTCCTCTTAAACTCTAGACATACATCTGACACCAATAAATCCTGCCTTTTGGCTCTGTCGTAGGCAGGCTGCTTCAGGTACTCTCTCTCCTTTGGACTTTCTAAGAGTGAGGCTGGTACCATCCCGGAAGTTGAAGGGACACATGTCCTCCGTCTGGTTCCCTTAAAGCCATCTTCTCTTCATTACAGGTGAGGAAGGGAATTGCCACAACACAGAACACCAGACACATTCCTCATCTCCAATCTCTTCAGCCTCCTGTGAACCCCAAATATCTGAGACAGGTCTTAATCAATTTAGAAAGTTTATTTTACCAAGGTTTAAGGATGCTCCTGTGGTATAACCTCAGGAGGTCCTGACGACATGTGCCCAAGGTTGTTGGGGGACAGCTTGGTTTCATACATTTTAGGGAGACATGAGACGTCAATCAGTATGTGTAAGATGTACAGTGGTTTGGTTCAGAAAGGTGGGACAACGCTAAGCAGCGGGGGTCAGGGGGCTTCCAGGTCATAGTATGTAAGTGACCAATGGTTGCATTCTTTTGAGTTTCTGATTGATCTTTCCTAAGGAGGCAGTCAGACATGCATTTATCGCAGTGAGTGGAGGAATGGCTTTGAGTTTATCTTAGTAGCTATGGAGTTTATCTTAGTAGCTGTCTGTTTTAGGAATAGAATGGGAAGCAGGTTTGCCCTAAGCAGTTCCTGGCTTGATTTTTCCCTTTGGCTTAGTGATTTTGGGGTCCCAAGATTTATTTTCCTTTCACACTCCTCATGAGGATTCCCTTTCAAATAGTTCTTTCCTTTGAACAAATAATTTCATTCCTGGGAATCAGTCCTAAGGAACTAAGCCCAAATAATGAAAAAGCATTTTGCTCAAAGATATTTTCATCTTTTTTAAAAGCTTTTCCTAACATGCTCTTATAGGGGCAGGTGACTGGTAAAGGCTGTTAGAACTGGTTATAGCCACACGTAGGGTCTTGGGAGGGAATTTAGGGTCTCAGGTGAAAATATGAGGCAGGAAGGGTCACATTTTAACATTCTGCTATAAATCATTTCTTGGATCCCACCAAAGACCTCTTTATTAAGTCTGTATTCCTCACATTCTTCTCTCTGGCTAGATGAATTCCCTTCTGTGACTTTTTGTATCTTTACAATTATTTTCTGGTGGCCGCCTTTGGCAGTACTGCAAGTTTACCATACATACTAACTTTCTGGTCTATCTCAACCCCCACAGGCATTTTTTTTTTCATTTTTGGCCCATACCATTGCCAGAATATTTTATTTTCTTTTTTAAACAAATTCGATTTTATATCAAGATTACTAAAATTAATTTTGATGTGGTATCACCCATAGTAATTTTGTGTGTTACAATTCATGATAAGTTAGCCAGAGCATTTTTTCACAAGCTCCTACCCACTGCATATTTTTATCATCTAACATAGTAAGTGTGTCAGTCTGTTATATTCAATGCAACTGCTCAAAGAAGTCTTCGTAACTGTACTATAGATTTTGAGAATTCATTCATGGTTCCAATACATGGCATTTTACATGTAACATTGTGAGTGGGTTTCATTTTAAGCATTCTTTAAATATGGAGCTTGTGAATTACAAAATAATCTTTTATTTTATGCCAGAATACTTCACATCTTATGGAAACTAATCATTGATCTTATTTAAAAGAATTAGCTTTTCAAGAACACCTAAAAATTTAGTTCTCATTAAATTAATTAACTTTTAACCTCAGGATTATCTAACTCTCAATCTGGAATGTCCTGTCAGGACAGTGAAATAGTAAACATATTTAAGGGGTTATAAATATATGAAGAGAGAAAGCAAGTGATAGTATTGGAAACTTTAAATATATTGGGATTACATTATATTAATATATTTAATTGGTATGTTTATTTATATTTGATATATGGATTGTAATCCATATGTGATATATGGATTTTAGGACTAGAATGGGAAGCAGGTTTGCCCTAAGCAGTTCCCAGCTTGACCTTTCCCTTTGGCTTCATGATTTTGGGGTCCCAAGATTTATTTTCCTTTCACATTCTTCATGAGTATTCCCTTTCAAATAGTTCTCTTTGAACAAAGAATTTTATTCCTGGGAATCAGTCCTAAGGAACTAAGCCCAAATAATGGGCTAAGCCAAATATATTTAATTAATTATAATATAATATATATAAATATATAATATATAATTAGATATGTACATATGTATAATTATATATTATAATTAGAAGCCTTAAACACAAAAGAAAAAATATTAAATTTTATAAAAGAATACATAATGAGGCTAAATATAAGTTAAACATAAACATAATTGGTTGATTTTCTTTGTAATCTTGTAAGTACTTAGGTTACACAGTATAATAAAATAGAATGTCCATGTGCATAAATATCACAAATCTGAAATTAGTAGAAATGACCAAATGGGTCAAGCGTGGTGGCTCATGCCCAGCCCTCTGGGAGGCCAAGGCGGGCGGATCAGCTGAGGCCAGGAGTTTGGGACCAGTCTGGCCAACATAATGAAACCCCATCTCTACTAAAAATACAAAAATTAGCTGGGCATGGTGGTGCATGCCTGTAATCTCAGCTACTCAGGAGGCTGAGACACGAGAATCACGTGAGCCTGGGACGCAGAGGTTGCAGTGAGCTGAGGCGGTGCCACTGCATTCTAACCTGGGTGACAGAGGGAAACTGTCTCAAAAAACATAAATAAATAAAATAACTGAATAATAAATAATTTTAAAAATTTAAAAAACTGTAAGAGATTACCTAATGGCCAAAAGTAAAATTGTAGCAAATGAAAGATGTACATTTTATCAGTTGGTAGGGTTAAATAGTAAAAAATTATCTTTTCTCAAATTAATTAATCATTTTAATGTTATAATTCAAAGGCCAGATAGGATTCTTTTGAGAGAAATTTTGTAAAAAAAATTAAAACTTTTTTTTTCTTAAAAAGAATATTAATGAGTGGTGGAGAAATGTACCATATATTAAGAACTATTATAAGGCTTGGATACTTTAAGCAGTGTGGGCTTGATATAGGATAATCACTAGAACCAGATAGCTCAGATGGACTCTGATAGGTGAGCTTCAATATATGATAAAGGAAGCACCACAAACTAATGGTTAAAGAAAATAATATTTAATAAGTGGTGTTGGGACAACTGGTTATCTGTTTACAAAAAAAGAATATCTTTGAATTCTTACCTGTTACCATACACCCCCCAAAAGTGTACAAGAATAAAAGAGACTGATGAAAAAACCATATAAATTTGAAAGTTTAGAAGAAAACTATCAAATCTCTGTTTAGGGGAAGATTTACTAACTTAAAAATAATGGAAAACCTATAAGGGCAGAGATAGATGTTAATACTATAAAAATAAAAACTTATGCCTATAAAAAAATCAAAGGGAAATACTTTAGACATTTTTTGAATCAATTATGAATCACATTCATTTTCTTTCTTATAAAAAACCACAGAAATCAATAATGGAAACTAAAATCATGATAGATAATGTGCAGAAATCATTGCTAGAATGTCATAAAAGATGAGCAACAACTAATAAATGAAAATATGAAAACGTTTTCACCATGGTTATCAAAGACTTGCAAATTAAGATCAGAAGGAAATAGTGTTTCTTCTCAGCAAATTCACAAACATAAGTTGTTTTTGATGAGACTGCTTACTGCTAATAACTTAAGGGTACCTTGTAGAGGGGAGTGCCAATTGTTGCAAGTCTTTTGGAAAATCTTTGCTAATGTATACCAAAAACCTTCAAATATTTCTTCCCTTTGAACTAGTAACTGTATTCCTGAAAATTTACCCCAAGAAACTAAGACCAAATAAAAAAACTTTCTGTTTAGGGATATTCTTTTCTAGTTTAATGTGATAGTAAAAACTGGTAACCATTTTAACATGCCATATAGTAAAATAAATGAGGTCAGGAATCAGCACTCAATGAGATATGATATAATTGTTTTGAAATGCTTTTATAAAAATTTAAATAGGAGAAATGGTCATGCCATAATATTAAGACAGCAAGGTACTTTCATTATATGTTATGAACATTTATATATAGGAGTTCCATATACAGAATGATCACAATTACATAAAAATGAAAAGGAAAAAGGAATAAAACAAAACCCCAAATTCCATTTAGATAAATGAAAAAAGAAAATCATTCCACCAAGTGTTAACATTTATATTGTTTTACCTAGGGGGAGTATGGTTGTTTTTTTTTCTCCCTTTTTTTTTTCCTGTTGTTTTTCCTAATAAGCATATATTACTTTTAGAATGGACAAAATAAAGTATTGAAATGTCGTATACTCACACATAATGGTTTCCCTGTATTGATCTACATGAATGGGTGATTTTATTAAGCAGAAACCCATTCGTAGAAAAATCTGCTTCCTATTACAGTTTGTCACTTGAGGCAGTTATTAAGGTCCTTTCCACCTTAAAGAATATAAACCTATTTCTTTAGTTCTGCAGCCTAAGTTAAAAGGTGAAGTAAGTGCTAACATTTCTTTTTTTAAAGAAAGAGCATCAATTTCAGCACAGAGTTTCTACCTAGCACTGAAAATATCACTGGGAAATTGTAGTCCTTAACCTAAAAGCTTAAAAATCTCAATTATATGGATGAACCAGTTTAGACTCATGAATAAAGTGAAAAGGTCTTAAAAATCGCAAAAAGGCTTGGACAATGAAATGAATCACTTTGAGGTTAGTTATTTTGATAGAAAATGAGATTTTTTTTCAAATATTTGAAAGAGTGAATGGTATGACTAGAAATCATTCCAACAGTGTGGGAAAAAATAGAGCTATAAATAAAATGAAGAAACAAGTAAGCAATTAGGAAATGGAAGAGAAAACTGAAGCAACAACAGGGGCCGAGAAACCAGCAGTGGATTCAAGATGGGAATCTCTAAGTGCCGTCAAAAGACGACAAAAACCGAGAGAACAGACCCTCTTCATAATGTGTGAACCCATGTGATTTTCAGAATCTGGTTTTATCTACTGTAAAAGAGAATTATAAGTTAGGGCCTTTAGAAAGAAATAATTTTTGCTATGGTTTCTATTTTATTTCATTTTGAGATGGGGTCTCACTGTGTTACCCAGGCTGGAGTCAGTGGCTCGATCCTGGCTCACTGCAAGCTCAACTTCCCCTGGTTCAAGTGGTCCTCCTGCCTCAGCCTCCTGAGTAGCTAGAACTACAGGTGCAGGCCACCACACCTGGTTAATTTTTAAATTTTTTTTGTACAGATGCGGTTTTGCCATGCTGCCCAGGCTGGTCTCAAATTCCTGAGCTCAAGAGATCCTCCCACCTTGACCTCACAAAGTGCTGGGATTACCGGTATGAGCCACCATGCCTGGCCACTGCTATTTCCAAAAATAATAACATGAGTAATTATTAGACATAATAATTAATAATCTTATAATTTCTAGAGTCTAATAACTCATTCTGAAAAATATGGTTTTCACAGCTGATACTGAAGAACTATAGATTGTTAAACAGATATTAACCCTGGCAAAGGCATGATACCTTCCTAGAGTCAACCTAAAAATACAGATAAGAGAGCAAAAAACCCAGTCTAGTGAGAATTTCTAAGACTGGATTGTCCTTTAGTTTTTTTTCTAAAAGTGCGTTTATGTGCAACATCTATAAAATTCAACTCATTCTACAACTTTGATGTACAGAGGAAAATAATTATTTTTTCTATAATTGATCTCTCCTTCCTCTTGAGAATGAATCTGCTGGTTAGAGGGGGTATACGTGCAAGCTAGTTTAGAGCATACATGATCTGATGAATTACACCTTCAAAGCATCATTCAGACCCTGTTGTGTAATAGTTTTTAGTTCTTAAGAGAGCTTTCTCTCCCTAGGCTTCTTTCCCTAGATGGAGTCCAGGAATATGCCAGATTTCCCTCTGCCTTTGGGCCTCTTTGGATCCTATTTTCTTCAGATGGTGATATGGTTTGGCTGTGTCCCAAATCTCATCTTGAATTGTAGCTCCCATAATCCCCACATGTGATGGGATGGACCAAGTGCGAAGTAATTGAATCATGGGGGCAGTTACCTCCATGCTGTTCCTGTGATCGTGAGTTCTCGTGAGATCTGATGGCTTTATAAGGAGCTTTCCCCTTTTTGCTCAGCTCTTCTCCTTTCTGCCACCTTGTGAAGAAGGACATGGTTGCTTCCCCTTCCATCATGATTGCAAGTTTCCTGAGGCCTTCCCAGCTCTGCGGAACTGAGTGAATTTAACCTATTTCCATTACAAATTACTCAGTCGGGTATTTCTTCATAGCAGTGTGAGAATGGACTAATACAGATGGCCAAGATTGTAGCTGGAAAACTTCCAATCCCCTTTAATGGCTTAGGCATTGTACAGGAATGGCATGCCATTTCCTCTTCTGTTCTTAAGATATAAAGCTTTGTTTGATTAAATTATTTCCTTTACATTTTCTGTGCTTATATGTTTATATGTGCATGTGTGTTCATGTTTTTCTGTGTGTTTCATGGGGATAAGCAAGATACGGAGAAAAAAAACATAGGTAGTATATTCTATTTAGTGTCTATAAAGTGCCAGGCATTTGTAGTATCATTATCCTCTTTGATCTTTGTGGAAATCTTAATTGTAGTTATCATCACTTTTTAATCAATGAAGACAGTAAAGCTGCAGTATATCAGAATGGAGCCCATGTCTATTTGATCTCAAAGATGTGTTCTTACTATTCCTTAAAGAACTAAAAGTAGAACTACCATTTGATCCAGCAATCTGACTCCTGGGAATCTATCCACAGGAAAATAAGACATTATACAAAAAAGATACTTGCACACACATGTTTATAGCAGCACAATTAGCAATTGCAAATGTATGGAACCAGCCCAAATGCCCATCAATCAATGAGTGGATAAAGAAATTGTGGTATATATATACCATGGAATACTATTCAGCCATAAAAAATAATGAAATAATGGCATTTTCAGCAAGCTGGATGTAATTGGAGACGATTATTCTCAGTGAAGTAACTCGGGAATGGAAAACCAAACGTCGTATGTTCTCACTCATAAGTGGGAGCTAAGCTATAAGGATGAAGACACATAAGAATGATACAATGGACTTTGGGGTCTTAGGGGAAAGGGTGGGAGGGGAGTGAGTAATAAAAGGCTACACACTGGGTACGGTGTACATTACTCGGGTGATGAGTGTACCAAAATCTCAGAAATCACCACTGAAGGACTTGTTCATGTTACCAAACACCACCTGTTCCCCAAAAACCTATTTAAATAATTTTAAAAAGACACATACAAAAACAGAGATTGTGCTCATTCCTTTATCTCTTGGGAGTGGTAAAGTGGAAAAAAAAGTTTTTTTAATGGTTTTTGGTGTTCATTTTGTAATATTGCCATCCAAACCAGTTGTGCCAGTTTGCAATGTTACAAATCGTGCAGAAAATGTCTAGTGTGATAACATCCTTATTCAATCTGTGTGGTATTTCCGAAAGTGTTTTCTAATTTGTAGGTACATGTTAGTATTTCAAGTTTGCTTTAATGTGCAATCTTTGATGTTTGGTGAGAATGAACACATTTCCATTTGTTTGTTTAGATGTAATTGTGTTCTTTCTTGTACAAATTGTTACATATTTTCAATTTTAATGCTAGGGCATTTTTGCCTTTTAAAATAAACTTTAATGAGATCATATTTTATAGAAATATTTGACATACCTAACGTCAAATATTGTTCATAGTCTACTGGTTTCCTTATCAATTGAGTTTTTAAAATATGCAGGTTTAAGTTTTACAGATCTAAATTTGTCATTTTTTTCTTATGATTTTGCTTAGTACTTTAGGCTTGAGAAAAGTTATTTGTCTGCAGATATAATCAATATTTTAATTATTCTAATTTTTATGAATTTGTTAATTTTAGAATTGTTGTTTTATAATATGTTTTAACATCTAGTACAACTGAATTCTCCTAAAGTAATATTTGGCTTTTCTTTTTTTTTTAAACAGAGTTTTGCTCTTGTTGCCCAGGCTGGAGTGCAATGGTGCAATCTGAGTTCACTGCAGCCTTCGCCTCCCCACCTCCTGGGTGCAAGTGATTCTCCTGCCTCAGCTTCCTGAGTAGCTGAGATTACAGGCATGCTCCATCATACCTGGCTAATTTTGTATTTTTAGTAGAGATGGGGTTTCTCCGTGTTGGTCAGACTGGTCTTGAACTCCCAACCTCAGGTGATCTGCCTGCCTTGGCCTCCCAAAGTGCTGGGATCACAGGCATGAGCCACCACACCTGGGTGGCTTTACTTATATTTAAAAAACCTGTGATACTTTTTTCAATATTTTTATAATATTCCAATTATTCTAAATGCTTTTCTAAAACTGATTTTAGAAAAATTTTGTAATCTTTCCACCCCTCTCTATTGAGAATTTGAATGCAATGGTAATACTTCTACAAATTAACTTTGAAGAAATATTAATCTCTTTATCAAGGTTTAAATTATAACTTCATTTATTAACATTTTCCTTTATATTTTCTACTTAACATTTTTCATGATAAAAGTTCTATTAGCTTTTAATTAAGCTTTTTCATGAATATTTGCTAACTTTATTGTTCTTGAGGATAGATCTCTTTTATTATTATGCTTTAGCTTTATTTTACAGGATATAAGACTTCTATTAACTTTTTGGATGTTCCATCTTTTCATTTCCCTGTTATTTTATTGTTTCTAATTGGTAATTTATCTCTAATAGCAGATTTATTTGGCTCTTTTAGTGATGCAATTATTCTAATCGTGCATAATGATTTTTTAGTTCCCAATATTATTTTTATATCTTATTTGAATCTTAATGATATTTATTATTATAAGTATATTAGAAAACAGTTGGAGAAGAGACATCAATTAATTTGCTGGTTTTTTTTTTTTCCAAACTCCCTTTCTAACTGTTCTGCTTGCAAGCTCAGCACTATATGAACCCTTCTGTCATAACTGGGTAAAAAATGGGCACATGCCTTAGGGAAAGCTGATTCATCTACCAGTCAGCAACCAGCAGATTAGGAGTCAGGAGCTATAAGGTCACGTACTGTTGAGACTGAGTTCACATACACATGCACACACACATATATGGCATACATGGGCACACACATACATGTGCACACACACGCACACACCAACACAAAAACCAATCCAAGAGAACATTTAGACTCAGAAAGAGCCATTTGGCTATCTTTCAACTTCTTGTGAGAAGCAGTTTTCCCTTTAGGTTTTTCAATTAATTAATTAATTGACTATTTGAGGCAGGGTTTTCTCTGTTGCCCAGGCTGGAGTGCAATGGTGCTATCATGGCTCATTGCAACCTTGACCTCCCAGGCTCAGGTGAACTTCCCACTTCAGCCTCCCAAGTAGCTGGGACCACAGGCATGCACCATGATGCCTGGCTAATTTTTAAAAATTTATGATAGAAATGGGGTCTCCATATGTTGCTCAGGTTGATCGTAAACTCCTGGGCTCAAGCGATTGTCCTGCTTCAGCCTCCCAAAGTGTTGGAATTACAGGCATGAGCCACCACACCCAGCCTCCCTTTAGGTTTTGGATTCTACTATAATAAACCCTCCTTTCTGTGATCTTTTTCTAGTGGGTTTCTGTTTCTCAAAACCAAAAATTTTCTGATTAACATAATAATGATAATAGATATCCTTACTCTTTTCTTGTATTTAAAATGAATACCACATGTTCCAACTTTTGATTTAGTATAAACAATTGTAGTAAAGTAATTCTTTCATTACTTTAAAAATATTGATTTGGATATAACATTTTATTAGATATGTGTGTGGAGGGCATCTGTTGAAATTATGCATGTGATAATTTCAACAGATGCCCTCCCAACACATGGATATTTTCTTATTTAATTTATATGTTGTCTATTATATCTATACAAAACCAAATATATTAAACTATAACCTCAGCTTTCCTGGTATTTGGTGAAATAATCTTTTCATTACACAGCACAGTGATGAGAACAGACAACATCTCAAAAGACAGAGACCATGTCTTATTTTTTTTCTAGGGGAGCACCACAAATTTATTAACAAAGCTGTATTTTAATAATAACTTTTTTTTTTAGTATTACTGAGTAGCATAATGGTCCTTTTGAGGGTCTCATCCCATCCCAAGGCTCTGACGCTGTCACAGGTTCTTAACTTTTCCTCTGATTAAAGCTAGTCTTTTTATAATTTAGAAATAGATTTCAGATACACATCTGCTTGCACCATGGCAGGGTGGAGTGCTGCTGAAAAATACTTTTCCCACCCCTATGCTTGGTAGCACTGATAAGGGAGTGAGGTCAGACACCACCCAGTAACACAAATAGTGCCTTTTTATGACTCAGCTTAATCATCTTTGCAAAACATCTGTAATACTTACCATGATATAGTATTATACCATGGAATAGTATACCATGTATACCACTTACTAGTAGTATACATGGTATGCTGTACCTAGTATAGTATTTTCCTGGTATTATACTATAGCATGTATACCATTAACATGTGTTATTTCATTTAATCATTTTTTCTTCAACTTTTTAGTATGAATGCATTCTAACTTACAGAAAAGTTGAAAAAATAGTACAGTGAATAAAATGCTTAACCCACCTCTTCTGTTACCATGGCTTTTTCATTCTCAGGTTTTAAATTTAGACTCACCTATTAATTGGCTAGATTTTATGGTCATTAAGAAGGAATTTGTGGATTTTTTATTCCTTTGTTTCTTTTGTGTTCAAGAATGTCTACCTGATGCTTTCTATGTGAACAACCTCTTGGCTGTTGAGAATTATCTCTTGGGGGAACCATTTTCTTTCCCTTAGAACTTAATTGACTTTATTCCGTCATCACCTGACATTCGTTGTATCATGAATAAATCTACAGGCCAGCATGATTTTTTTCTTTTTGTGAGTGATACGCATTTTTTGTCTGGATGCCTGTGTAAATCATTGTGTCTGTACTGTGGAGTGTTGGCCATCTTTTTACTTGTGCTTTTTTTAAGTAGAAACAAATATTGAAGGGATCCTAAAGAAGGACAGGAAGTGTACCAGCATTTTTTCCCCCATTGAAGTCCTTTTGGATTGGATTTTACGTAGGCATGGCATTTGAATAACCTGCATTTACTAATCTCTGGAGATAAGTGGGAAACTAGAAGAGGATGAACATACAATCGATATAAGGCAATTTTGGGGCCTAACAAAGTGGATAAATTATATTTATCAGAAGGGGACTGCTGTTTAATTCACAGGCACAGATGTCCACATTCATCTGTGACACTGAATTAGTTTCCTAATGAGTGTTGTCTTCCCTGAGGTTTCTTTCTGTTACTCTTCTCTCCTTGCTCAAATTTCAGAGGTGTTACCCACAATTCTGGGAAAGGTGATGTTTCACTTGCTTCATTCAATAAAAGTGGGGTATGGGGAGTGACAAAAAGGTATGGCTGCAAATGTCTAATGCTGGTATTATATTCTTTATTCAGTATTCCTGGGAGAAAGTATAATAATTTTGCTTTACTTCATAGCTATCAAGTACAGTAAATTCCATGAGTCTTGGTAAATTATCAAGCAATTATTGATTTTGTTGTGGTCAACATCAAGATATATTGACTTTCCAATTAGTCAGTAGTTTCCAAAGGCATAATAAATCTTGATGTTTACTGAAACATGCATGTCAATGTCAGTGTGTGTATATATACTTATATCTCTATACTCAGATATTTATTTTACACTCTTTTGGAATGTCCGTAAAAAATTATTTTCTCCCAAAGATCTTATTATTTTTTGGTTGATTTATTAATCAGTTCTTTTTTTGCTTTACATTTTTAATCTCATTTATTCTTCTGATTGATAATGCAAAGGAAAACTAAGGCTTCGGAAGAAGTCTACTTGCCTTTAATGAACTGGTTGGGGGTGACTCTTCCAGATGAGACTGTGATTAATTGCAAAGTGAATATTACTTCCTGTCTCCATTCTGTCGGGTTCAATGGAATGACAACAAAGTCAAAGACTTTCACTCTCCATTCCAGTATCTACTGGACCAGCATAACTCAGGAAGCATATCTGAGAATCTACCTCATTTAATCCTAATATTTTTTCAATTATGTGGAACATAGACAAACCAGTCAAGCTTGGATTTAGACAAAGTTAAATGATAAACTACATGATGCAATGTAATGGGCACAAAAACAAACAAAAACAAACAAAAAAATACAAAACCTTACTGTCTTCCATAATAGCTTAAAGCCTACCAGTAGGAATTTATTATGAATATACTCTTAGAAAATTCAGATTGCTCCTGAGTAAATTACAATGTCAGGAAGCTCACCCTTAGCCATCTATTAAACACATATTAGATGTCTAGTTCTTTGCAGTCCTTTTGAGTTGGCACTTTACTTGATTGACTCCATGGTTCTTTAGTCTTCATCTGTGCTCCACGTTTCTTTAAGCTGGTCGATATTTCTCACGTATTAATTGGCTCCTTCAACCAGTGAGGCAAATGAAATAGTACTCATTTCATCAATGAGTTTTTTCCTTTCATCTAGAAAAATGCATTCCATCTAGGAAATGGGTGATTTGATGGCATGTGAGAAGAAAGGAATAAATTTAAAGTACAGCAAATTGCCATCCTATACATGCATATGTGCATGCCCTCTGGTATATGTGTATATGAGGCTAGGTGGTAAGCAATAATTTGCCATGAAGCAGTTTGGTAGGGCTGAAGTTCTCAGTGTAATTTCAAGTCCGTTATAAACTCCCAATTACAACTGAGCATTCAGATTCCCAGAGGATGATGTGGTCAAGAAAAGAGAAAGATAAAACATACATGACTAAATCAATCTCTCTCATTAAAACAATTTCCCTTATTGATCAGTGCTTCAGAGTGTTCCACGTAGTGGCAGGGGGAAAAAGTGCAATGCAGAAAAAAACTGGTTCTTGCAAAAGAGAGAAAGGTTTGATGTGACAGAGACAGTGTGACAATAACCAAGTCCACTTTTCAGTAACAGTGATCTGCCAGTGTATAGTACTTAAGACCCATGTGGAGAAAAGAACAGCTCACATTCTGTTGATGCATATTTAGAGCTAAGAACTTAAAAATGAAATTTTGTGTTCGAATTGTTTTTGTTGCTATACTTTTGAGCCAGTGTGATTCTTTATAAAATGCATCAACATGATTTTCAAACGTTACATGGGAATAAAAGAAAAGCCATTTGAAGTTAAATATATAGATTTTCATGAAGCTTCTAGAGTCAAGGTAGCCTTTATACTTTTGACTTCTAATATAAAGAGGAATTATGTTGAAAGCACTTCATGTGGAAGCAAAGTATTGTTACTGCAGAATACAGGAATAGATGGACAATTTGTGAATGGCTCCTTTCTTCTTCCCCTTTCATGCTATGTAAAAATCTGGATCATAAATCATATCTGTACAAGGGCCTTTTTTTTTTTTTTCCTGAAAGCCCACAGGGATCTGGAGGAGATGTAACATCAAAATGTTTTGTTGTCTCTCCTGCAGGGACCCCATGGGGACCATTTTCTTTTTATGGCTGTAGACTGAGTTTGATTTGGGTCTGGAATGGCCTTGGTGTTTCATGGATGGAAACAAGCAGTTCTTGCCTTTCACGTGAATTGCCCATCATTAATCTCATATTTAATGGCTCCTGGTGGAGGTATACTCTGTTCCTCACTGTGACATCCCAGGAAATGTTCCTACTGGCTCCCGAAAAATTGTGAGGAAAATTGTTTGATTTTGATACCAAAAGCATCCACTGTGTACCATTTCATTCTTCACCTCAACAATCCCTCCTTCATGGCTGATGCCCTTATGTTCTTATGTATTACACAAATATTATATGTTCATGTATTTTACCTTATTTTCAATTGTTAAGAGTAACATTGTGATATGAGTAATAAAAATATAAGCCAGTATGTGGTTATTCATAATTAAAACAATATTATTTATACATTCATTATGCAATGAAAACTTGTTCCTTATAAAAGAGGAATTTTAGGAATAGCAGTAGATGGGGAGATACATTGGATACAAGGACTTCGATAGTGACACTGAAGTGACTGGTTTCAGTAGCCACATTGGCCTAGATGGCCTTGCCTTGAGACCTATAGAAAGGTCTCTTTAGGACTTCTCCTTTCTGAGTTATTTCCTTCATCAGTTATGTACCTGATAAGGACTTCATCCATCAGAAAGTATGGCATAGTATAGAACAGTACAGGCAGCATGGCACAGTGGAAGGAACTCAGGGCAGTTGTCAAGAGATTTGGGTTCTTCTGTGTGCTTAATGCTAGTTATATAATTTGGACAAATCACATCATCTACCTGGACATTGCTGTCTACATATGTGAGATGATGTTGATGATGATGATGATGAGAGTTAAGTGCTTAACAGTAATGAACTCATTTAATCTTTACAACATCTTAATGAAGTAGGTAGCATTTTTCTCATTTGACAGATTAGGATGCTAAGCCATAAAAAGATTAAATCTGTTGCTTAAATTCACACAGCGAAGACAGGGTAAGGGTTATGTCTTCCGGTCCTGGGGTCTTGGTCTCCTTCTTGACAGTGACTAAAGTTCCCAAAGTCTGAGATTCTGTTTTAATGAAAACTTGCATCAGGGAAGACAGAGATAAAACACAGTTCTGGAACAATGTATTCCTATGGATTTGAAGGCCATTCAATAATCACAACCATAACTTAATAGTTTGTGTTTCAAAAATACATATCTATCACCTCTCTCTCTCTCTCACATCTATTTTAAATGTAAACCCAGGAATCAATCTGCTCAAGCTGTTCTCAAAATTCTAATACCTAGAATTAATGGTTAATGGCTCCTAATAGAAGTGAATAATTATAGCCCATTGCTAACCACCACTGAGAAGTATAATAGCTAATCATTTCTCTCTAATGGCTGGTTGTGTCACAGACATAATTTTTATCTAAGAAGAGAGAGAAAACAACAACAAATGACAGTGCCTTGCTCTGTAACCCAGGCTGTGGTACAGTAGTGCAATCATGGCTCACTGTAACCTTGAACTCCCAGGCTCAGGTGATCCTCCCACCTCAGCCTTCTGAGTAGCTAGGTCTTCAGGTGTGTGCGACTATGCCCAGATAATTTTAAAAAAAATGTTTGGTAAAGATGAGGTCTTGCTATGTTGCCCAGGCTGGCCTTGAACTCCTGGCCTCAAGCAATCCTCCCACCTTGGCCTCCTGAGTTGCTGGGATTTCAGTTAACTTCTCAAAACAGTAATACTATGTAATAATATTACATAGTTTTGTGACTGTTTTCTATGGAAAGTGCTTTGTAGATTTCCTCTCATTCTTTTGCTATCTCTATTTTTAATATATTATTTATAAATTTGATCTTGTTTGTTCTTATGTCATCTCTATTGTAGGACTTACCATCGTGTAATCTAGTAACAAGTTGTATGAGAGCTCTTCCTGCTCTGTAGTCTCATTGAACCAATCATCTCTGTTTCTTCAGCACCTCATGGAGCTGAATGTTTCCTTTTACACTGTGAATAGAGGAACAGGTGAGTTTTTGAAATGTTCTCCCATTTTAGGGAATGGAGAATCTGGGTTCATACAGTGCAGGCTTTAGTGACAGCCTGGTCTGCTTACTGAAAGCTTCAGCTTTCCTTTAATGCTGAGTGTATAGATTTAAAAATCACTCACAGAAACAATGTTTCGTCTTTCTAGACACATTTGTAGGAGTTCCTTGAAAGACAGTGGATCTAGTCCTAAATACTTTCTATTCACCCCTTCATTGAGTAATCAACTTCACTTCATCCAGAAGTTGGTAGTTAGGAACTTGAAAACAATCTAAGAAACTTTTGCAGCTTCAGACTTAAATGATAGTGTATGTAAAGGTACATGTTACAGTCACATCATAGAAATTAAATCCAGGATCTAAAGAAGCTTTTGTTAATTTGTCTGGAAAGAGAAGCTGGGGGAAAAAAGGGATGAGTTTGTAGTGGCTCATGCCTGTAATCCCAGTACCGTGGGAGGCTGAGGTGGGGGGGTATCACCTGAGGTCAGGAGTTTGAGACCAGCCTGGCCAACATGGTAAAACTCCATCTCTACTAAAAATACAAAAGTTAGCCAGGTGTGGTGGTGATCACCTGTAATCCCAGCTACTTGGGAGGCTGAGGCAGGAGAATGACTTGAACTCGGGAGGTGGAGGTTGCAGTGAGCTGAGATCGCTCCACTGCACTCCAGCCTGGGCAACAAGGAGTGAAACTCCATCTCAAAAGAAAAAAAAATGGTGAGTCTATCCAGAAAACCGCTAAGTGATCTGTGGCTAGCAGGGCACTTTACAGTTATAAACTTTTTTTTGAAATTATCTAGGCAGTATCATAGGTCTTATTTCATAACATCTCAAACTAATATCAAAGAGAAAAAAAACTTCTAACTTATTTCTTTGAAATATAATCGATGGCCATAAGTCCCAATAGGCTTACCAGATTCTTCCTTGGGAGCAGAAAGTAAATATGACAACAGACCAAGACTAAAGTGGAGACCGACATGGAACTTGAGTCTGTCCCTCCTTCTGTGTGTCATCTCTACATCTTGAGTATGTCCATTATGACACAGTGCTTTCTTACATCCCTCCATTCAACAACTTTCAATGTTCAATTAATTTTTAGTAGGTAAGACGCTTATATGTTTCAAAATACAAACAATGAAAAAGGTATCCATGGAGAAGTCTTATTCCCATCCATTTTGTTTCTTTCTTTTTGCTACAGGTAGCCATTTTTAATTTTTTTAACTTCCATTGTTTCTTGATGCAAATTATATAAATCTTCCTTATACAAAGGCAGTACGTTACATATAGTGTTATGAACTTTGCTTTTTTCCATTTAGTAATATAGCCTAGAGATTTTTCCATAGCATTGCATAACGATCTCCCCCATTCATCTTTTACAGTTGCATAGTATTCCATCACATACATGGTCCTAGGTAATTTAACCAGTTCTCAATTGTTGAACCACTGAATCATTTTCATTATTTCTTATTGTAAAGAATGCTTTAATGAAAAATTCTGTACATGCATTATTTCATATGTATGAAAGCATAGATTTCCAAAAGTGGGATTGCTGGGCCAAAGGGGAAATGTTACAGTCACTGTGCTAGACATTGCCAGATTTTCCTTCATAAGCATTGAACCATTTCATATGAGAGAGCCCATGGGCATACTTAGCAACACAATGTTGTATATTTTGTATTTTTGCCAATATGTTTGACAAGTGTCACAGTTTTCTATTGCTGAATAACAATCATAAACTCAGCAGTTTAAAGCAACACACGTTTAGTATCTCACAGTTTCTGTGGTTCTGGAGCCCAAGCATGACTCAGCTGCATCCTCTGTTCAGGGTCTCAGGAGCTGCAATCAAAATGTGGGTTGTGACTGTGGTCTCATCTGAGGCTGAGAGTTCTCTTCCAAATTCATGTGGTTATTGGCAAAAGTCAGTTCCTTATGGTTGTAGGACTGAGGCCCTCAGCAATTAGATGCTGTCTGCAGTTCCTGGCCATATGAGCCTTCCCATAGACAGTTCACATCACAGCAGCTGGCTTCCACAAGGCTAGCAGGAGAGTCCCTTGCTCTGGTTTGTTAAGGTGGTGGAGTCTTACACCATGTAACCTAATAACAGGAGTGTCATCCCAGCATATTTGCCAAACAATAAAACCTAGTCCAGGGGGTAACACCCCGTAACTGTTGGCATATTCTATTGATTAGAAACAAATCACAGGTCCTGGCCACACACAAGGGAAGGAGATTGTACAGGCCCTAACACCAAGAGGTGGAGATTATGGGACCAGCATAAGAATCTTCCCATCACTGGGAGAAAATAAAAATGCATTCTTTTTATTATGAATATGTTTTTTATTCTGAAATATGATTTTTTAAATTGTACTTTAGTTTCTAGGGTACATGTGCAGATCATATAGGATTGTTGCATAGGTATATACATGGGAAGGTGGTTTGCTGCCTTTATCCCTCCATCACCTATATCTGGTATTTCTCACCTCATTATCCCTTCCCACCCTCCCCACCCCCACATTGTCCCTTCCCTAGCCCCCGCCAACTGACCGTGGTATGTGTCCATGTGTTCTAATTGTCCCCACCCTGTGTCCATGTGTTCTAATTGTTCAACACCCGCCTATGAGTGATAACATGCATTGTTTGGTTTTCTGTTCTTGTGTCAGTTTGCTGAGAATGATGGTTTCCAGATTCATCCATGTCCCTAGGAAGGACATGAACTCATCATTTTTTATGGCTATGTAGTATTCCATAGCGTATATGTGCCACATTTTCTTTGTCCCATCTATCGTTGATGGACATTTGGGTTGGTTCCAGGTCTTTGCTATTGTAAACAGTGCTGCAATGAACATATGTATGCATGTGTCTTTATAATAGAACAATTTATAATTCTTTGGGTATATACCCAGTAATGGGATTGCTGGATCAAATGGTATTTCTATTTCTACGTCTGTGGAAGACAGTGTGGTGATTCCCATTCAACAGAATGGGAAAAAAATTTTGAGGAATCACCACACTGTCTTCCACAATGGTTTCACTAGTTTGCACTCCCAACAGTGTAAAAGTGTTCCTATTTCTCCACGTCCTCTCTAGCATCTGTTGTCTCCAGATTTTTTAATGATCGCCATTCTAACTGGCATGAGATGGTATCTCAATGTGGTTTTGATTTGCATTTCTCTAATGACCAGTGATGATGAGCATTTTTTCATGTTTATTGGCTTCATATATGTCTTCTTTTGTAAATTGTCTGTTCATATCTTTCGCCCACTTTTGAATGGGTTTGTTTGTTTTCTTGTAGATCTGTTTTAGTTCTTTGTAGATTCTGGATATTAGCCCTTTGTCAGATGGGTAGATTGCAAAAATTTTTTCCCATTCTGTTGATTGCCAGTTCACTCTAATGGTTGTTTCCTTTGCTGTACAGAAGTGTTGGAGTTTAATTAGATCCCATTTGTCTATTTTGGCTATTGTTGCGAATGTTTTTGGTGTTTCAGCCATGAAGTCCTTGCCTATGCCTATGTCCTAAATGGTTTTGCCTAGGTTTTCTTCTAGGGTTTTTATGGTGTTAGGTCTTATGTTTAGATCTTTAATCCATCTGGAGTTAAATTTAGTGTAAGGTGTCAGGAAGGGGTCCAGTTTCTGCTTTCTACACACTGCTAGCCAGTTTTCCCAACACCATTTATTAAACAGGGAATCCTTTCCCCATTGCTTGTTTTTCTCAGGTTTGTCAAAGATCAGATGATTGTAGATGTGTGGTGTTGCCTCCGAGGTCTCTGTTCTGTTCTGTCGGTCTATGTCTCTGTTTTGGTACTACTGGTATCAGTACTGATACCAGTAGTACCAAAACAGAGACATAGTAGTATAGTTTGAAGTCAGGCAGCATGATGCCTCCAGCTTTGTTCTTTTCGCTTAGGATTGTCTTGGCTATGCAGGCTCTTTTTGGTTCCATATGAAGTTTGAAGTGGTTTTTTCCAGTTCTGTGAAGAAGGTCATTGGTAGCTTGATGGGGATAGCATAGAATCTATAAATTACTTAGGGCAGTATGGCCATTTTCACGATGTTGATTCTTCCCAACCATGAGCATGGAATATTTTTCTATTTGTTTGTGGTCTCTCTTATTTCATTGAGCAGTGGTTTGTAGTTCTCCTGAAGAGCTCCTTTACGTCCTTTGTTAGTTGTATTCCTAGGCATTTTATTCTGTTTGTAGCAATTGTGAATGGGAGTTCAATTTTGATTTGGCTCTGTGTTTGTCTGTTATTTGTGTATAGAAATTCTTGTGATTTCTGTACATTGATTTTGTATCCTGAGACTTTGCTGAAGTTGCTAATCAGTTTAAGGAGATTTTGGGCTGAGGCGATGGGGTCTTCTAAATATTCAATCATGTCATCTGCAAATAGAGACAATTTGGCTTCCTCTTTTCCTAATCAAATACCCTTTATTTCTTTTACTAGCCTGATTGCTCTGGCTAGAACTTCCAATATTATATTGAATAGGAGTGGTGAGAGAGGGCATCCTTGTCCTGTGCCAGATTTCAAAGGGAATGATTCCAGTTTTTGCCCATTCAGTATGATATTGGCTGTGAGTTTGTTGTAAATAGCTTTTATTATTTTGTGATATGTTCCATCGATACCTAGTTTATTGAGGGTTTTTAGCATTAAAGAGCTGTTGGATTTTGTCGAAGGCCCTCTCTACATCTATTGAGAAGACCACAGTGCAACCAAATTAAAACTCAGGATTAAGAAACTAACTCAAAACTGCACAACTTCATGGAGAATGAACAACTGGCTCCTGAATGTCGACTAGATAAACAATGAAATGAAGGCAGAAATAAAGATGTTCTTCAAAACCAACGAGAACGAAGACACAACCTACCAGAATCTCTGGGACACATTTAAAGCAGTGTCTAGAGGGAAATTCATGGCAATAAATGCCCACATGAGAAGCTAGGAGAGATCTAAAATCAACACCCTATCATCAAAAGTGGAAGAGTTAGAGGAGCAAGATCAAAAAAACTCAAAACCTAGCAGAAGACAAGAAATAACAAAGATCAGAGCAGAACTGAAGGAGATAGAGACACAAAAAACCCTTCAAAAAATCAACAAATCCAAGAGCTGGTTTTTTGAAGAGATCAACAAAATAGACTGCTAGCCAGACTAATAAAAAAGAAAAGAGAGAAGAATCAAATAGATGCAATAAAAAATGATAAAGGGGACATCACCACTGATTCCACAGAAATACCAACTACCATTAGCGATTACTAAAAACAACTCTATGCACACAAACCAGTAAATCTGGAAGAAATGGATAAATTCCTGGACCCTTGCATCTCCTAAGACTAAATCAGGAAGAAGTTGAAACCCTGAAAAGACCAATAACAAGGGCTAAAGTTGAGGCAGCAATTAATAGCCTACCAACTAAAAAAAGCCCAGGTCCAGATGGGTTTAC
Source organism: Cacajao melanocephalus (assembly GCA_963573385.1). Taxonomy (NCBI): domain Eukaryota; kingdom Metazoa; phylum Chordata; class Mammalia; order Primates; family Pitheciidae; genus Cacajao; species Cacajao melanocephalus. Next base: position 5,169 of record CAUYLG010023261.1, on the reverse strand, counting down.
AGCCGATTTCTACCAGGCGTACAAAGAGGAGCTGGTACTATTCCTTCTGAAACTATTACAAACAATACAAAAAAAGGGAATCCTCCCCAACCCATTTTATGAGACCAACATCATCCTAATACCAAAACCGGGCAGAAATGCAACAAAAAAAGAAAACTTCGGCCGGGCACGGTGGCTCACACCTGTAATCCCAGCACTTTGGGAGGCCGAGGCGGGTGGATCACGAGGTCAAGAGATCCTTCCTTCCTTCCTTCCTTCCTTCCTTCCTTCCTTCCTTCCTTCCTTCCTTCCTTCTTTCCTTCCCTCCCTTCCTCCCTCCCTCCCTCCATCTCTCCCTCCCTCCTTCCCTCCCTGTCTCTCTTTCTCTCCTTCTTTCTTTTGTAGAGTCTCATTCTGTCACCCAGGCTGCAGTGCAGTGGTGCGAGCTTGACTCACTGCAACTACTGCCTTCCAGGCTCAAGTGATTCTCCTGCCTCAGCCTCCCGAGTAGCTGGGATTGCAGGCACATACCACCATGCCTGGCTAATATTTGTATTTTTAGTAGAGACAGGGTTTCACTATGTTGGCCAGGCTAGTCTTGAACTTCTGACCTCAGATGATCTACCTGCTTCGGCCTCCCAAAGTGCTGAGATTATAGGCTTGAGCCACTGCGCATGGTTGCATATTTCTTAATAGGTTTATTCTTTGGTATTTTGTGCTTTTTAGAATTGTTGTTTTTGCCATTATAAATGATTCTTTCCCATTACATCTTCTAAGTGTTGTTGTTTGTATAACATGAAAACTCTTGCTTTCTATAAACTTTGTATATGCATACATTTCCGCATAGAAAACATTTATTGGGTGTCTGCCATATGATGGGCTTCTGTACTAGTGCTGAGCTCACAGTCACAAAATAGTCATGGTCCTTCCCCACAATGGGCAAATGGCCTAGTAAAGGAGGCAGATAGTAAACATGTAAGCAAACTAATGTATAATTACTATTTGAAAAAATGTTATGAAGACAATGAAGAGTGTTCAGTCATACAGAATAATTATTTAAGTGTATCTTATTACCCAATTAGAGTCTTTGAGAGCTTGGTCCATAACTCATTTATCTCTGGGTCCTCAGAGCCTAACACAATGCGCAGGAAATAAAGGCACCAAATATTTATTGAGTAGAACAGAACCGAATTTGCTCTGAGTTTAGGGCCAATGTTTTAAGTCCTTTAGCCACAGTGATCATGTAGTCCAACTTTTCAACCAATCTTATATTTTAAATATTCTATTTCTACAAATATATTATCCCAGTACTAGCCTAAAGATTTGTTTGGAAAATGGTCACTAGAGATATAGCTTTCACCTAAAGTGGCCTTCCATGTCTCTGGCCCATGAGCAGAGTGGGCTTTTAATCCTTAGCCTGAGTGTTTTGGAGACAGATTAGCTTAAAGAGATGCTCCCTTTGTAAATTTTTGACTGAGGTGTCAAAGTTAAACTTAGGGTATTGAGGCTGGCTGAAGCTTGTCTGTTCTTCCAGTCGAAGGTGTTAAAATTTACACCTTTAATAGCAGTAGGAAAGCAAGAGGAGATGGTAGTGGAGAAAATTCTGCTTTTCTGTACAGGCTTTCATTGTTGTTTCATTTCCCTCTCCAAGTGTTAATAAAAGGTAAGTAAAGAATTTAGGGATTATTCGGTGAATTTTTTCTTATTTTTAATCTATGTGGCTCTGGAGATAATTTAGATCAGCTTACAGGAATACGTAAAATGCAGCCAAATTAAATACACTGGAAGAAGGTGAGAAAGAAATGGGGCACGAAACAAACTTGGAGACATTTGATAGACTTGCTATGAGAAGGCTCAGGTTTTGGCTCTTATCAGTTAGAAAACATATTGAGCAAAAGCACAATTTATAGTTCAATTAAGATTTAAGAAAATTCCTAGTAATGGCAAAAATATTTGGTGCTCACTCTGTTCTGGGCATCATTTTAAGCTTTTTAAGTGAATTAATTTAATCCTTGCAACAACCTGATGAGATGAGTCCTAACACTATTCTGTCTTACAGGAGAAGAGCAACTCTTACTAACATTGAGATAAGGAGGAAAATTATTCAGAGGATTTTCATAAAGATGATGCTGTGCAATAGAATGAGTAGCATTCTCCAGTTTTTATACTCTGGCACTGCAGTGACGCTCACATGTCTGTCTTTGTATTATGTAACATAATCATGAAACTGTCATCTCCTCACATTTGCCACGTAACATAACCTAATCAAGAAAGTAACATCTTATTACTATTGTCATATTCTATTGGTTGGAAGTAAGCCGCAGGTCCCAGCCACGCTCAAGGGGAGGAGATTATACAAGGCCTAACACTAGAGGGTGGCATCTCTTGATCTAATGGCCTCATGCCAAGCTCAGAATGAGTCTACAAAGTGGCCAATGCAATAAACATAGCTCTGCTCATATAATTTAATTCAGAGGTATAATTTCAGAGTACCTAGAAGAATGTGTTATTTGAATATACTTTAATGTGTTATTTTAATATACTTTAGTTAATTCTTCTTTTCCTTGTCCTTCTTCTCCTTCCTTCCGTCCTTCTCCTTCCTTCCTTCTCCCCTTCCCTCTCCTCCTCCCTCTTCGCCCCTCCCCCACCCCCCACTCCTTCCTTCCTTCCTTTCCTTTCTTTCTTTCTTTCTTTCTTTCTTTCTTTCTTTCTTTCTTTCTTTCTCTCTCTTTCTTTCTTTTCTTTCTTTCTTTCCTTTCTTTCCTTCTTCTTCCTTCTTCCTTCTTATTCTTCTTCATTTTTATTCTTATTCTTTTCCTTCCTTCTCCTCCTCCTCCTCTTTTTTGAGACAGGATCTTGCTCTCTCACCCAGGCTGGAGCGAAGTGGTCAGTCACAGCTCACTGTAACCTTGACCTTCCAGATTCAAGCAATCTTCCCACTTCAGCCTCCCAGGTAGCTGGAACTATAGGTATGCACCACCACATCCACGTAATCTGAAAAATTGTTTGTAAAGATGAAGTCCCACTATATTGCCCAGGTTAGTCCTGAACTCCCAACCTCAAGTGATCCTCTTGCTGTGGCTTCCTAAAGTGCCAGGATGACAGATGTGAGCCACCACTCCCAGCCCCTTTAGTCAATTCTTTGAAAATATTACATCTTCTAATTAAGTGATAGGTATAAATGGAAGGGATGGCTTGGAGATGGTTTCAAACTTTTAATTAAAACTGATGAATGAAATACTAATGAGTAGTCAAGCGGTTCTTGACCTGTAAGCACAACTAAGCAACCTTACTTTTCCTATTTGTGACCATCTCAGATGGGTGAAATAAGGTGAATCAGTTAGGTTATGCTATATCACAGCTTTTCTTGATCTTGTAGTCATGCCATCTAGAGCAAATGGTCTCCAAGGTCAATGAAACAGAGGAAAACACAGTCTTGGAGAAGGCACACCCTCTCTTACCTTCCTCAGATCAGAACTGGCATATTATTTCTGCATGTGTGCCGTGGATAAGAGTTAGTCACATGATACCACTGCTCCAATGCATGGGTTGGGAAACCTGGAGAAGAGCATGGATATTTAGTGGCGTGATCATCTGTGCTGCATAAGGACTAGACTCTTCTTATATCTACTGGGAATTTCTCTCCTGCGACCTTTCTCTTTCTTCTTAACCCTTCAGACCTCTTGTTTCATGAAACCATATCTTCATGGTACCAGATTTCCCCTATTCAGACAACTCCGTCTGGACTAGAGGAGGTGTCTCTGTGGGTGGGTGAAGTGGGCGAAAAGTAGAAAGGGGAGGGAAAAGGAAAGAAATAGTCCCTCAGTTGTCACTTCTCATTTCTCTACTGCTGCTGGTTTCTTTGCTGCTCCATTTCTCATGGCTCAGCTCTCGGTGATGGTTGCAAGTGGGATGGAAATTGAAGAGCAGAGAGAATCCACTCTGCTATTTCTGCTAAGGGACCTCTGCTATTTTTCCTCCTTCAACTCCCGTTTCTTTCCTTTTATTTAATAAACTCCTATTTTTTTTTTTTTGAGATGGAATTTCACTCTTGTTGCCCAGGCTGGAGTGCAGTGGCACAATCTCAGCTCACTGCAACCTCCACCTCCCGGGTTCAAGTAATTCTCCTGCTTCAGCCTCCCAAATAGATTGGATTATAGGCACCCACCATCATAACTGGCTATTTTTGTTGTATTTTTAGTGGAGATGGGGTTTCACAATGTTGGCTTGAACTCCTGACCTCAGGTGATCCACCTGCCTCAACCTCCCAAAGTGCTGGGATTACAGGAGTGAGCCATGGCACCCTAAACTCCTATTCTATAAAGACATTTTAGCATGCTTTGTGAGCTAAGCACAAACGGGGTTTGGGTATCGAGAAATGCATAATATATGGCAGCTGTGCTCTGGGGACTCTTGGTCACTGGTCAACACCAACAACTGTAAAGTGATAGAGTACAAAATGGAAATTTAAAAGAAAGGGAACAAACAGATGAGAGACTTAATGCTTGACTGAACAGAATGCTCAGAGCTTCCACGTTGCGTGAAGAGAGGAGGATCCATGAGAGTGAAGGTTGGCCTTCTCAGGGTAGCACTGAGTTGGAAGGCAAGTAAGGCCGGCCAAGGGCAATGTGGAAGTTACAAAGCTCATCACCCTGTGTTATCTCCAGTCTCTCTCTCACCTCTTTCCTAGTCCCTTGTTCATTTCTCTCCTACCTACCACACAGGTCCTGATTCTACTCCTCACAGCTCTCCCCTAGCTTCTTTCCTCAGCCATCTGGTGCTCACACATGGGGTAGAGATAAATCATGCTTCTGTGTGGAGTTTGGGGCTTCAGATGTGACTGTGTATCTGCCACCCCAAATGGCAACTGTAATCTGATCCTATTTTTTTCATACAAATATTATGATATAGAGTGGGAAGATGCTATCATACTGAGGGAATATGTTCCCTTTCAGGGTTCATAAGGGAGCCTGAAGTTCTAGGGAAGTTCTTGCCCTAGAACTTCCTTGTTCTAGGGCAAGAACTTCTTAGCACCATATATTCTCCCCCTCCTATCTGTCTTCATCTGGGAAATTTAACCGTCTATGTTTGAATGTTGCAGTCATGGGAAGAAACTAAGAGTCAATCACAGGAAGTTTAAAGGAACTCCTTTCATTGGCCAGAGGAACTTGGGGAGGTGGGAATTTCTCC
>CAUYLG010023260.1:0-16723 GCA_963573385.1 Cacajao melanocephalus | reverse complement strand
GCTCGAGTTGCCCGTAGACCCCAATAAACCTGGACTCGGCCTTCGGCTCTCAGAGTGTTACTTGGGACTAGACAACTGGGAAAGGACGACAGAAGGGGGTCGTACATTCGGGGGGGTCACACACACCTAATTGATGTTTTAGGGTTATAAGACCCTACGTAAGTGAAAATAAAGTTTAGAACTTTGATTAATTCTGATTAATGCTTCCTACTATTTTTTGGTGGCCATCCTTCTGGTGGAAATACTGCCTATGTTTTGCACTATTCCACTTTTAAACCTTTTTAAAAAACCTAGCATCTTCCTATTCTGTGGATAAGCAGCCCTGACCCCAGGGCAAAGCTCTGGTCTCTGGCCTGTTGTGTTAGTAAGGACTTTCACCTGTGAGTGAGGGTTTTGGCACAGCTTCTAAGCCCTCATTTCACTCATTCTCAATTCAATTTGAGTAACAACTAAGGTTGTCAGGCAGGAGAAGGAGACACTTATGATGATTTAAAACTCAAACCACAGACATTCAGTTTTGAAGCAAAGCAATAGTCACCAGTCAAGACTCTTCCCTTTTCCAAACTGTAGCTCTTTTATTCCAAAGTAATAACGATGACCTCTGTTATCAGATGACTCAGATATAAGGAGAAGCCAGGCTTATAGCACTGTTATTTTTATTAGCCTGATTTTTCCTGGGTGTGTATTAAGGACTGGGGAAAGCATGCTATTCTCAGAGAAAAAGGGAAATAGCTTAATCATGTCAAGAGTTTACATATAAAATGTCTGTTGGCTTTAATACATTGTCTTGTGATAATGATAAATATTTTCATTAATAACAATGATATATTATTGTTGAAATCGGTTAATCTTCAATCCAATGTCAGCTTGTGAGTCCAATTAATTCCTCCCTGTGCCTGGCACTTCTGTGCCTGACAGCCCAGCTCTGGCCCAGCCCTGTTTCCTGCTGCCTGCTATCTGCATCTCAGCCTGCATCTCTGCCAGGGGAAAGCAATGCCTAACAGTCATCCACACCACTTCTGCCACTGCTTTTGGGTGGGCCAAACTGTTGGCAAGGGTGCTACCAGCCCACCTCTGGGAGAGTTCTGGGGCAGGGGTGCTAGGAGGACAGAGTCTTGTCTGTCTCAGCTTGGAGACTATCCTTGAAGAGGACCCTGAGCACCTGGAAGCACCTAGAAAGAAGTTGGAGAGAAATACAAGGATGATCCAAGGGGTTAAAAAAAGAAGATGAAGACTGGGCGCAGTGGCTCACGCCTGTAATCCCAGCACTTTGGGAGGCTGAGGCAGGCAGATGACAAGGTCAAGAGACTGAGACCATCTTGGCTGACATGGTGAAACCCCATCTCTACTAAAAACGCAAAAATTAGCTGGGTGTGGTGGCACATACCTGTAGTCCCAGCTACTCGGGAGGCTGAGGCAGGAGAATTGCTTGAACCCGGGAGATGGAGGTTGCAGTGAGTTGAGAACACGCCCCGGCACTCCAGCCTGGTGAGACTTCATCTCAAAAAAAAAAAAAAAAAAAAGAAAAAAGGAAAAAAAAGATGAAAAGGAAAAAAAGGAAATGGTTGGGTGGAGTGGTGGCTAACACCTGTAATTCTAGCACTTTGGGAGGCCAAGGCAGGCAGATCACTTGAGGTCAGTAGTTCGAGACCAGCCTGGCCAACATGGTGAAACACCATTTCTACTAAAAATACAAATGTTAGCCATTACATGGTGGTACACACCTGTAATCTGAGCTACCGGGGAAGGTGAGGCAGGAGAATGGCTTGAACCCGGGAGGCAGAGGTTGCAGTGAGCCGAGATTGTGCCACTGTATTCCAGCCTGGGCAACAGAGTGAGACTCCGTCTCAAACAAACAAAACAAACAAATAAATAAATGGTTGTTAGCTCACTTAACTTAAAGATAGCTCGAGAGAGTAGTTCTAATTAGATTTTAAGTATCAACTTTAATAAAGAAATATTTATTAAGGGCCCACTATGTCCCAGGCAAGTGTTACACATGAAGAATTGTCACCTGGAAGACAATGCCTAGGCACTCTGTCTCTGATGAGAATGGAACAAAAGCAAATAGATTTGCATAGCAGAATAAGGGTTTCAAATTAGCTGTAATGAAGAATTTTCTACATCACATAATGAGAGCTATTCAATGCTGAATGGCTTGCCAAGGGAGTGGAGCAGCCAGGAGGGGGCCTGGGGCTGGCTTCCCTAATCAGTTCTGGGCGGGTTGATTGAGACTCACAGCTCATAGCAATCAGTTGTTCAAGTAAAGCTGGGGTCGTGTTGTTTTTCTCTCTCTGTTATTTTGAACCATAATTTTTACAAATACTACTGAGTAATCTCTCAGAAGTGTTAAAAACAGGTTACTCGGAGAAAAGTGAAATGAATACCTGAACTATAGGTGAGAAACCTCACAATAAAAACTGCAAAAGATTTCAGTAAACATCTTCAAATATGTAAAAAAAAAAAAAAAAGGAAAAAAAGTTAAAAGGGAAATAGCAACTGGAGAACAATACTAAGACTATAACAAATGACAAATATTTGCTATCTATCTAATTCTTCATTCAAATTGGTTAGAAAAACTTAAACTCCCCAGTAGATAACAGGATTAAAACAAAAATAGTCCATAAAAGGAGACTTCTATCTGGCCAACAAATGAATGAAAAAAAAAAAAAACAAAAAACTGGACCTGATTACTTATCAAATATAATGAAGTTCAAACAACTCCCTAATTCTCAATTTTAAAAATCAACTATATTTTTAAGTAATCGTTTTTATTGCTGATGAGGATACAGAGAAAGTGGTCTAGCTGGACATTGGTATGATTCTATATGTAAACCTACTTCAACACATTTATAGCAATTCCATTTTCATTTTTGGAAATCCATCTATCCTAAAAAAAATCTAAATCTAAATATAGTTTTGCTCAAAGATGTTCACTGTATTATCCACAATCACAAAAAAAGTTCAACATTATCTACAACCATGAAAAATGGGAAGTAACTCAAATTTCCATTAATAGGTGAATGATCTCATAAATTGGGATGTAACAACTCAAAACATTGGACAACAGCTACAATTATGTTTAAGTAGGACTATTATAACATGGGAAAGGTCATGTTCAGTATTAAGTGAAAAAGGCATGATATGCCTGGTTGTGCCACTTTCTAGCTCTGTGGCTAGTAAGAGACTCCATTCCTCATCTGTAAAATGGGAAGTAACAAAGGTATCTTTCCGTCAGTTTGTTTTGATCATTAGGTAAAATTACCCCAGCACTTTGGGAGGCTGAGGCAGGAGAGTTGTTTGAAACCAGGATTTAGGGATCAGCCTGGGAAACATAGCAAGCTCCTCTACAAAAAAACAAACAAAAATACAAAACAAATTAGTTGAATTGGTGGTGCACACCTGTAGTCCCAGCTATACAGGAGGATGAGTTGGGAGGATCACTCAGGCCCAGCAGTGAGCTATGATTGTGCCGCTGTACTATAGCCTGGGACAGAGCTAGATACTGTCTTTAAAATATGTATCTTTTTTTTGTTTGAGTCGGTGCCTTGCTTTGTTGCCCAGGCTGGAGTGCAGTGGCGTGATCTTGGCTCACTGCAACCTCCACCTCCCGGGTTCAAGCGATTCTCCTGCCTCAGCCTCCCAAGTAGCTGGGACTACAGGTACCTGCCACCATGCCCGGCTAATTTTTGCATTTTCAGTAGAGACAGGGTTTCACTATGTTGGCCAGGCTGGTCTTGAACTCTGAACCTTGTGATCCGCCTGCCTTGGCCCCCTAAAGTGCTAGGATTACAGGCATTAGCCACTGCGTCCGGCCTAAAATATATATCTATATAGATACATAATTATGTACATGAAATGCTTAGCAAAATGTCTGGAAAATATCAAATGCTCAATGTATTATTATTATTATTTTTTCTTTAAAGTGAGATATTACCTTGCTTTAAGGAGTCATCACAAGTATTTTAATTCAGAAACTAAGCCTACAGGAAACTCTAGAAAGAACAAGGTCAAAGTCAGGGGTGGTGTGTGTAAGTGATTAACTATAGGTTCAAATATGGTTCAACTATTATATTCTCTACTTTTTACTTTTTTTGAACTTTCCAAGTTTTTTTTCTGCTTCTGTATCTCCACTACTTTTATAATGGATTAAAAAAAACCAGGTTCTTTTCTTAAAATTTAGCTAAGTTTATAACAATAGTTTCCAAAGATGAGTGGCAGAAATAGATTGCCACTAAAGCTCAGGTAGACATTACAAACATTATTTGGCAGTAAACTCAATGACTTCACCGGTCATGGAGGAGGGAGGGGTTGCCACCCTTATGCCCCCAGCTCCTCTCCCCCGATTCTGCTATATAGGCCATGCCAGGACACAGCTGAGCCTAAAAAGGGCTTTTCTGGTGTTTAGAAAGCTGCCTCCACTGCCTGTCTTCTTGTGCGTCTTGCATTCTTTTCTCCCGCAAGCAGAGAACTGCAAAGACAGATTTTCCATAAAAAGCCGAGCTTTTATGTAACGAAAAGCCTGATTCATCTTGCTTTACTTAATGAACGCCCAAATGGATTTTTATTTTTACATTCTCAAAAAAAAAAAAATCCCTTCTTTATCCTTGAGTTAGAGGTCAGTGGTCTTTTTATTTGTTTTTAAGTTGTCATATTCTTGATTGAAAAATAAAATACAGGGAAAAACTCTGCTAGTCATTCTTTTCTCAGGGCCATCATCTACAAATTGGGTGGATGAGGGTGCATCCTCACTCTATTTGCTCATATCCTCACATGTGTGATGTTGAATACAGGGATCTGTGGGGAGGGAAGAAAATGGGGCAAGTCATTGCAGAAAAGTCATGATTATCCCTGAATTCTAATGTTCTGGCACTCATTTCAAGGACAGCCACGAATAAGGCTTGGGTTACATATCCTCAAATAACCTCCCATGAATTTATACACATCTCATAACCAGAAAATATTCAGCACTTTCTCCACCCATTGCTTCCTTCCTCTCCAGTCTTTTTAAAAGCTGTTTGATTCACAGCCATGTCATACTGTCCTCACCTAGCACTGCCCACTCCCCTCCACCCAGTGCCTGCAAAGAAAGCAGCTCTTCATGGAAAGGCAGCTGCATGTGGCTTCCCTCCCTCCCATGGGCTGGGAAGGTAGGACTCCCGCCTGGAGGCGCCAACCCCATCCCCAGCCCAGCTCTTCTCAACTGCTTGGTGAGGCAGGCTCTGAGCATGGGATTTAATCAGGAAAAAGGCTCAAGGAGCATAGGCAGGCTGGCCTTCATGCCCCTGAACTTGAGGTAAATGCTGTCTCCTCTTGGCCAGCACTTCTTTGGAATGCCTATTAGATAGAGAGGAAAACTAACAAGAAAGACTATTTTAGTCTTTACTGTGACCATGGAAAATAGATCATGCTGAGAGATTTTTAAAAAAATAGATGAATGTGCCCCAACCCAGGCACAAGAGCTTTGCCTTAGAGTGGGGTTTCTCAACCTTGGCACAATTAACAGTTAGGGCCAGACACATATTTGTTTTAAGAGGCTGTTCTGTGTGTTGTGAGATATTTAGCAGCAACCCTGGCTTCCACCCACCAGATGCCAGTAGCAACTCCCACCCCAAGCTGTAATAACCAAAAACATCCCCAGATATTGCCAAATATCTTCTGGGAGGCAGATAAAATACAAAGTGCCCAATTAAATTTGAATTTCAGGTAAATAATGTGATCTTTGGAACATAATTATGCAAACAAATGATCTGTTGTTTAACTGAAATTTAAATTTAATTGAGCACCTTGTATTCTTACGAGATAAATCTGGCAATCCTCCCTGGGGAACAAAATCATTCCCAGTTGAAAACCGTTGCCTTAAAGCTACCAGGAGCTGGGAGGACAGTCTTGAGGCTTGGATTTCTCATCAGGGGGATGGATCGTGTGCTCAATCTAATGATTCTGAAAGCCAGGGATTGGAATAATCTGACCCCTGAGCCCCTCCCTCTTGCATGCTCCCCAGCTACCCCTGCCCCAAGGCAGACCTGCAGGGAAGGATTCCTCTCTGGAGAAAGTGAATGGGGCCACAGAAACCACTTCATCACATTGATATTTGGGGCTCTGCAAAATAAAAAAGAAAGAGGGCAGACCCTCTGGCTGATCATCCTAGCATGAGGCCTGCCCTGCAGTAAGCCTTTCCCAGTGGAAGATTGCTTCCCACTGGCATTTTTTGATGCCTCACTCCTGAATAAAAATGGACAGTCAGTGATTTGGGAGGGAAATCCCCCAATATAAAAGAGAGAGACTATAGCCTATCCTGCTGGTCTCATTTCTCTCTTTTAACAGAGCCCTAAATATATTCAAGGTAGTAATGTGCCCAGTTCTAGATGGTGAACCATCATTGCCCCAAGCCAGAAATGGCTGGCACTTCTTGCTATGAAGGCAGATGTGATGCTTGGAGCTATGGCAACAATCTTATGGTCATGAGGAAAAGGCCAAAAGAACTATAGTGCTACCAGCCAATATCTGGTTGGCATTAACCAATGCCAACATCTACCTATTACTGTATTTCTTGTGATAAGAGAAAAATAAACTCTTTTTGTTTATTTAAGTTTTTTGTAACTTGTAGCTGAAAGCATTCTTAACTGATACAAAGACCAAAGTAAATAATTCAGGCCACAGAAAAACGAAAAACCCACAACTTACTCAAATCTATTTAACATCCTGAAAGAAATTGAATATTGATTGATCATTCCTCCAAAAGAGAGTATTGTTATGAGTTTCTCATTTCTAGTATTTAAGTACTACATATATATATATATATATATATATATATTTTTTTTTTTTTTTTTTTTTTTTTGACACAGAGTGTTGCTCTGTCGCCCAGTCTGGAGTGCAGTGGCACAATCTCAGCTCACTGCAGCCTTCACCTCTTGGGTTCAAGGCAATTCTCCTGCCTCGGCCACCCAAGTATATGGGACTACAGGCATGTACCACCATGCTTGGCTAATTTTTAAAATATTTTTAGTAAAGATGGGGTTTGGACATGTTGACCAGGCTGTCTTGAATTCCTGACCACAAGTGATCCACCCACCTCAGCCTCCCAAAGAACTGGGAATACAGATGTGAGCCACCATGCCCAGCCCAAATACAATATATATTCTTATTCCCTCCTTTTTTATGCTAAAGCTAGCGTACAATGTACATTCAATCAAATAATATTCTGTACACTGTTCTGAAGTTTGCTTTCATCACTTAACAATATAGTCTGTGATCTCTCTGCATCAGCATGAGATCTACCATATTTCTTTTCACAGCTACATAGTACCCCATCGACTTGGTGTACCCTAGTTTGTTCAGCCAGTAATTGACTGCCCAATGCCTGGTTGTTTATAATCTTTAAATTTCACATATTATGTCACAACAAATAGACTCATACATATGTTCTTTCATACTTATGTACAAGACTGTGTAGGATATATTCTCAGAGCAGAAAATATGTCTGTATTTTTGGTAGCTATTGCTAGATTCCCTCCAAAAGGAGTTGAATCATTTTGCAATAAGAAAATACAAGCCTGGCCAATGTGGTGAAACCCCATCTCTACTAAAAATACAAAAATTAGCCAGGCATGATGGCATACACCTATAATCCCAGCTACTCAGGAGGCTGAGACAAGAGAATCACTTGAACCCTGAAGGCGGAGGTTGCAGTGAGCTGAGACTGTGCCACTGAACTCCAGCTTGGGGGACAGAGTCAGACTCAGTCTCAAAAAAAAAAAAGACAATACAAGAGTGCTTATTTCTCTTCAGCCTTCCCAACAAAATGTGATGTCAAATATTTTGGATTCTTTTTCCCCCCAGCATATTAGGTGAAAACAATGGCAGCTTGGTATAGTTTACATCTATATTTTTCTTATTATAGTGAAATTGTTCATATTTTTGTATGTCAAAGGGTCATTTGTAGTTCTTTCTTCCATGAACTCTCCATAGCCTTGGCTCTTTATTTTCATCTTGATTTCTGGGAACACTGTAAAGGGAGATTAGCCCTTTGTAATATAAGTTACAATTGTTTTCCTACTCTGTCTTTTAATTGTACTTTTGATGTTTTGCCACGTAAAACTTTTTGTCATTTTATGTGGTTATCAATCTTTTCTTTGATGACTTCTGAATTCTAAATCATAATTAAAAATGCCTTCTCTGTCTCTTAAAGAGGAGTTTATCCTGTTCTCTTTTACTAGATATTCATATATTTTGCAGTTTAATTTACTTACATTTAAATCTTTGATCCATTTTGAGTCTACCTGACTATATGGTGTGAAGGGCGGATCTAGCTCTATCTTATTTCCAATGGCTGATCAGTTACCCCAATACCTTTTTTTTTTCTTTTTTCTTCTTCTTCTTCTTTTTTTTTTAGACAGAGTCTTGCTCTGTCACCCACGCTGGAGTGCAGTGGAGCAATCTCGGCTCATTGCAACCACCACCTCCCAGGTTCAGGCGATTCTCCTGCCTCAGCCTCCCAAGTAGCTGGGGTTACAGGTGTCCATCAGCGTGCCCAGCTAATTTTTTTTGTATTTTTAGTAGAGATGGGGTTTCACCATATTGGCTAGGCTGGTCTCAAACTCCTGAACTTGTGATCTGCCCACCCCAGACTCCCAAAGTGCTAGGATTACAGAAGTGAGCCATTGCCCCTAGCCCCCAATACCTTTTCCTAAAAATTTCATCTTTATTCTATGGATTGGAGATGACACCTTTGTCATATATTAAATTTCTCTGTAAGGTTGAATCTATCTCTGGGCCTTCTAGTCTATTCCATGGATCCGTCTGTCTTTCGTGCTTTATACCATACTGTTTTTATTACTAAGGCTTTGTGTGTGTTTTAATATCTGATAGGACTTGTTGTCTCTCAATATGTTTCCTCTTAGAATTTCTCTGACTTTTCTTGCTTATTTATTTTCCCATATAAATGTCAAATCAACTTCAATATTTCCAGAAAAAAATGCTTATGTTTACTGAAATAGCATTAAAAACAAATTAAGAATGTTGGCTAAAATAAGAAATCAGTGATGAAGTTGGAAAATGATCAAATAAATGTTTCAGAAAAAAATGAACAAAAAGAAAATTTGAGAGAGAAAAAAATATCTGACAGCTCAATTCAGGAGGTCAAATGATCAGCTAGTAGGCATTCCAGAAAATGAACATAGAGAAAATGAAGGAATGGAAATTATTAAGGAAATAATTTTGTAAACATTGAACATGAGTTTGCTGACTAAAACAGCCCAGCATATTCCCAACACAATATGTAAACATATATTCTCTCTTACTAGTTATTCCCATCCTCTCTCCAGGAATAATTTGAAAACACTAGAGATAAATATTATAAAACCTTCCAGAAAAAATAATAGGTCACAATCAAATTAATGAAAATTACAATTGCATTAGGCTTCTCAACAGCTCCACAGGGTTCTTGAAGAATCTCTAAGAACAACAAAGGATTCTTGAGCAATGCCTTAAAATTGTGAGAGAGAATGATTTCCCACGTAAACTTCTATGCACATGCAAACTACTAGTCAAGAGCAAGAACCAAATAAAGACATTTTAGTTAGATATTTAAGGACTCAGAAAAATTTATATCCTATGCACACACCTTTTTGAGAGGGTTACTGGAGGATGTGCTCCATCAAAATGAGGAAGTAAACCAAGGAATAGTAAAAGATAAGGAACTCAGTGGCTGCAGCAGGCCTGAGTGGGCCGTATGGTTCTTAGATCTGGCTGCACATTAAAATTGTCTGGGGAAATTTATTATTATTATTATTATTTTTTTTTTGAGATGAAGTCTTGCTCTGTCACCCAGGCTGGAGTGCAGTGGCGTGATCTTGTCTCATGGCAACCTCTGCCTCTCGGGTTCAAGCGATTCTTCTGCCTCAGCCTCCCAAGTAGCTGAGATTACAGGTGCATGCCACCATGCCTGGCTAATTTTTTGTATTTTTAGTAGAGACAGGGTTTCACCATGTTAGCCAGGATGGTCTCGATCTCCTGATCTCATGATCTGCCCGCCTTGGCCTCCCAAAATGCTGGGATTACAGGCATGATCCACCATGCTCGGCTGAGAAACTTATTAAGCATATGACTATATCCCTCTACTTCACCCTCTCCATCTCTGAATTCTGATTTAATTCTCTGGAGTGGGGCCCAGGTATTAGTGTTTCTTCAAAGTTTCCCAGGTAATTCTATTGAGCAGCAAAGGTGAGAAACACCAAATTATGAAGAAAGTATTTTCTAAATACAGATTTTTAGTCATTATGGATGGAACAATCATTTGCTGCTTTTATTGTGTTTTTCAGCCAGATCTGCAAGTCAGAACTTTAAACCACAGGTGAATTCCATGTACGATACAGAGTATTTATGTATTAACTGCTAGCTTTAAATGGTTAATACTCACAGGGAAAATACAATGGGTTTTTAGAGTTTTTCAATATACAAGAGAAAAAACAAAAAAGGTAAGAATAAGATGCAATGATTGGGAGGCAGTTTGTAAATGTCTAACGTTTGTAAGAAAGTAGGGATGTCTCAAATGCTACTCTTTAATATTCTTTAAAAAATGCTCATAAATAACCCCTTTCCATTGGTAAATAGAGTGCTGTAATTAATTTCTTGGTAGGAAGAGTCTCCCAATTAAGCTAAAGTGCACAAGGCATAGATCCCATATAAATGGGATTAACTAGTTTTTTCCTGGTGTGGCTGATGCCAAGACTTTGTCTGATTTCCCCTGCTCCACTCAGCTATCAGTGTCTTTGGCAACACTAAGGTATTGGTTTCTAGAGCATAATTTTTGCCTGGATAACTAAGGGCCAGGGCCTGACTTGGTATTTTGTTTTTGTTTTGCCGTAATAGTTAAAGGACCAGTGCCACCATGGCCTTGCCTCTTGTGAACACTTCAGATGTTCTGAAAAGTGATAGGATGAATTGCTTTGGGGCATCCTGCAGAAAGATGATTGTCCCAGGCAGGGCTTCTAGAGGGCTTCTAGAGCCCTCCATCTACCCAGGGACCAACAGTCCTCTGGTTGGAACTGAGTAGAATAAACTGGGGAAGATTTTAATTTATTTCCTTTCTGTGTTAGTTTGTTCTTGCACTACTATAAAGAAATACCTGAGACTGGGTAATTTATAAAGAAAAGAGGTTTAATTGGCTCACGGTTCTGCAGGCTGTACAGGAAGCAGGCTTTTAGGAAGCCTCAGGAAACTTACAATCATGGCAGAAGGCAAAGGGGACATGGGCACATCTTACGTGGCTGGAACAGGAGGAAGATAGTGAAGGAGGAGGTATTGCTACACACTTTTAAACAACCAGATCTCGTGAGAACTCACTCATTATTACAAGAGCAGCAAGGGGTCAGTTCACTCCCATGATCCAATCACCTCCCACCAGGCCTCTCCTCCAACATTGGGGATTGCAAGTCGACATGAGGTTTGGGCAGGAACACAAATCCAAACCATATCTCTTTCTTTTTTTTCTTTTTTCAAAGATAGAATCTCACTCTATTGCTCAGGCTGGTCTCAAATTTCTGGGCTCAAATTATGCTCCCCTCTCAGCCTCCCAAATAGCTGTGAGAGAATGCAAGTGCCACCTTTAGTTTCTTTTTTAGTTAACCTAAGGAATTTGGACTTTACATTTTAATTGACAAGGGTAAACATATTGGATTAATTTCTTTGAACTGTAACATAAAATTCCTGGACTTTAACTTTTTTGAGATTTTAATCTTTGAATTTTGAATCCATGGTGACTCATGACAGGAGGCATGTGTTGTTGGCATTTTATTGTCATTATAATATCATTTGAGTTCACTGCAGAACTTTTGGTAGGCTTTACTGAATAACATGATGAACTCAATTTGAGAGGGAAAATAGAAGAGGGAGTGGATTTACAACTTTTTAGTACCTTAGAGCTAATTTAGTTAATGTGGAGGGGATGGATCTAGGTTTTGGAGGCCTGATGTATATACAATATGAGGAAAACTCTTAAGAACAAAATTATGAATATCAAGTTAGATATGAAAGTGAATATTTGTTTAGATTGGGAAGATAAATCACAACAAATTATGATTTTGTAAAACTGTCAAAGACCACAAATACTGCACACCTAGAAATTAACATATTAATATTTTTTATCAAGAAAGATATTTATTAAATACATATTAATAAATATTTTTACTTTTATACATTATTTTGGCTGCATACTCTTTGATTACCCCTTCACAAAACAATGGTTTTATAATATCATTTAATGTAGAAAGAATAGAAAGATAATTCAGTCTTCTGTCATGGTTAACTAAAGTTTTCCTCAATAGTACATTTTTCATTAGCAACAAAATTTTACTTGGAGATCTTGAGTCTGATCTTAAACCAAATATAGAAGGGATGATGACTTCTGTATAAATCATTTTCCCAAAGAAAAAGGCACAAAGGTATTACTTGTATCAAATTCAACACTTTGATGAATGACTGCTCTTTCCTCAGAATCAATGAGGACGGTGTGGCAGAACCATTTGGGGAAAAAAAATCCCTCTTCACAGAACCAGAAAAATGGAGTTAGAGGATTGTGTCTCCTGTCAATGAAAAAAATTAAACTCTGTAAAATATTTGATGAGATTTATTATGAGCCAAATATGAGTGATCAATGACCTGTGACATAGCTGTCAGGAGATCCTAAGAACATGTGCCCAAGGCAGTCAGCCTACAACTTAGTTTTACACATTTTAGGGAGACATAAGACATCAATCAATACACATGAGATATACATTGGTTTGGTCCAGAAAGGCAGGATTACTGGAAGTGGGAGAGCTTCCAGGTCATAGGCGAATTCAAAGATTTTCTCATTGGAAATTGGTTATTATCTAAAGACCTGGAAACAATACAAAGGAACGTTTGTGTAAAGATAAGGGGTTGTGGAGACCAAGGTTTTATCATGTAGATGAAGCCTCCTGGTAGCAGGCTTCAGAGAGAATAGATTGTAAATGTTTTTTTTTTTTTAATCAGACTTAAAGAGTCTCTTCTATCACCCTTAAGATGTGTTTTAATGTTACTACTGATCAATATGTCCGAATTACAAAAGGGTGGAGGGAATAATGAAGCATGTCCAACTCCCCCTTCCTATCATGGCCTGAACTAGTTTTTCAGGTTAACTTTGGAATGCCCTTGGCTGAAAAGAAGGGTCCATTCAAATGGTTGGAGGGGTTAGAAGTTTATTTTTGGTTTACATTACCTTCCCCAGCATTTTGCTCCAATAATTTGTTGGACATAACCATTAAATTACACTCAAAAGAATGCTGTTGGTCCCCTTGGAGAAGAAGACCAGAGTGGATCAGGGAGGTCCTGCTCCTACCTTCCTTCAAAACCCTGCCCTGCTGTTTTGCAGCTGCTCTTGGCTACATTGGCAGGCAGCATTAATTTTGTACTCTGGAAAGTTCTCTAGGTAGCTTAGAAGCCCAGAAGTACATTTACTTTAAAGCAAATGGAATTTAAGTTCTGGAGCTCACCCATTGTGCAGGCCTCTTCAGAGGCTCACTATATTCTGTGGAGAAAGAAGCTGGGTCTTTATTGCCTTCTCCAACATCACCAAAGATCTGGGCCTCAGGTGGCTCAAGCCATCTTTCTGCTTGGGGAGAAGTGGAATTTGTTCCAGAAATAATTCAAAGAGAAATGTAATTCTCTGCTTCTGACATGCAAAACAGGATTATGCAGCAAGATTTCAGCCATGGGAGACAAGCTATAGTGTTAAAAAGGGATTTTCTAAATGCCTTTATCCATCCTCCTTTTCCTTCACCCTGAGACCAAGCATGCCTTTTTTCCTGCTAAATCCCTACTGCCTCCAGAGCTCCTGGGACAAAGTCAGCACTCAATTAATACAAGTTGAATGAGTCAGTGAATATGTCCAGAATCTAATCCTGTTATGCATCAAAGGATACTGTCAAGAGAGTGAAAAAGTAACACACAGAATGAAAGAAAATATTTGCAAATCACATATCTGATAGGGGATTTATACCCAGGATATATAAAGAACTCCTACAAAAAACAAAAAACCTAAATTTATTAAATGGGCAATGGACTTGAATAGACATGTGTCCAAAGAAGATACATAAATGGTCAACAAGCTCATGAAAAGATGCTTAACATCATTAGGGAAACACAAATCAAAACAACAAGAAAATGTCACATCATACTCATTGGAAAACTATTATGAAAAAAACAGAAAATAACAAATGTGGGCATGGATGTGGGAAAATGGAAACCTCCGTGTGTTGCTCATGGGAATGGAAAATGATGCAGTGCTATGGAAAATAACTTGGCAGTTCCTCGAAAAATTAAACAGGTTTAACATATGATCTAGCAGTTCTACTCCTAGGTGTATACACAAAGCAATTGAAAACAGAGGCTAGGACAGATACTTGCACATTCATGCTCATAGCAGCATTATTTACAATAGCCAAAAGGTGGAAGCAATGTATGTCTAACAATAGATGATTGAATAAACATCATGTGGTGTGTGTAGATATGTATATAATATATATACACACACACATATATATACAACAAAATATTATTCAGCCATAAAAAGGAATGGAGTTGTAATGTTAACAGTGAATCCATATGGGTCTGCAGCAACCTCAATTCTTGCCTCCTCAGAAGAAAGAATTCAACCGAGGGGCATAAAGCACAGGGAGAGACCAAGGCAAGTTTTAGAGCAGGAGTGAAAGTTTATTAAAATGTTTTAGAGAAGGAATGAAAGGAAGTAAAGCATACTTGGAAGAGGGCCAAACAGATGACTTGAGAGATTCAAGTGCATGGTTTGACCTTTGACTTGGGGTTTTACACGTTGGCATTCCATATGGGCAGTGGGCTGCCAGCACTTGGGTGGCGCTGCATGCACAGTTTGTTTACTGGAGTTCTGCACATGCTCACTTGAGGTGTTTTTCCCTTACCAGTTGAATATTCCTAGAGGAAGGTCATGTACCAGTTAAACTCTGACATTTTGCTTCTTAGTGTGCATGCTTGAGCCCACTTGCCCAACTCCTGAGATCTTACTGGGAAGCTGTTTCAGGTGTTTCTATTGGGAGACTGCCTTTCCCTGGCACCAGCTGTGACCCATTATTATTTTAGAGAAACAGTACAACTGCCTGGCCATTGCCTGCTGGTCCCCTGACATTCCTGATGGGGGTAGGGGAGCCCTCTCCTGCCCTGCTCATGTCCACCTAATGACCTCCTCTAACAGTGATGCATGCTACATAGATGAACTTCAAAGACATTCTGCTAAGAAGCCAAACACAGAAAGACTGTGTGATTCCACTTATATGAGGAACCTAGAATAAGTATATTCATAAAGACAGAGTGTGCATGTGGTCACCAGGGCCTGGGGAAGGGAGGAATAGGGGTTGCTGTTGAACATGTGTACAGAGTTTCTGTTTGGGCAGGTGAAAACTTCTGTGGACAAGTGGCCGTGAGCACAACGGTGACAATGTCCTTAATGCCACTGACCTGTACTCAAATATGGTTAAGCTGGTAAATTTTATGTTATGTGTATTTTATCACAACAACAGAGGAAAAAGAAAAATTTGGGAGGTTGCTGGGAAAAAAGTCCAATCCTATTGACTCAACTTACATATCTCTCAAATAGCTGTGGTCTTTGCTGTTCTCACTGCTACTGGCCTAGTGAGTCTAGCTCCCATGGCCTGTACCTAGATTACTGAAACAGCCTCCTTATCTGTCTCTTGGGTTCATTCCTGCCCTTTCTAATTGATCTCCACAGAGCAACCTGAGGGAACCCTCAAAATGTAAATGGGAGGAGAGATCCAAGATGGCCGATTAGCAGCAGCTCAGGAGTGTAGCTCCCAGGGAAAGCACAGAGAGCAAGTGGATGCTGCACTTTCAGACGAATTTTTGTTGCCCACAGACCAGGAGATTCCCAGCGGAGGAGCCACATGGGTTGCCAGCACGACTTTTTTGGCCGGCGCAGCTGTTTTGCCGGCGCCCTGGCACAGCGCTTCTCGGTGCGGAGTATACGGGGTGGGGTGCCCTTTGAGTTGGGCTCGGCTGGTCCCATCCCCACAAGGAGAACAGCAATTGGGAACGCTGAGGACTGAGAGTTTCACAGCAAGCACAGCTGAACCGGGAAGGTCCAGCTCTGTGGGGAAGAGGCATCCACCAAAGGAAAACTAAGAAACAGAAAAAACTTCATCACCGGGCGGAGAGAGATCCAAGATGGCTGATTAGCAACAGCTCAGGATTGTAGCTCCCAGTGAAAGCACAGAGAGCGAGTGGACGCCGCAATTTTAGACGAATTTCTGTTGCCCACAAACTGGGAGCTACCCAGCGGAGGAGCCACATGGGTTGCCAGTGTGACTCTTTTGGCCAGCGTGGCTATTTTGCCGGTGCCCCGGCGCGGTGTGGCACTTCTCAGTGTGGAGTATACAGGACTGGGTGCCTTTTGAGTCGGGCTCGGCTGGTCCCATCCCCACAAGGAGAACAGCAATTGGAAGCGCTGAGGACTGAGAGTTTCACAGCAAGCACAGCCGAACCCGGGAAAGCCTAGCTCTGTGGGGAAAGGGCGTCCGCCGAAGGAAAACTAAGAAACAGAAAA
Source organism: Cacajao melanocephalus (assembly GCA_963573385.1). Classification (NCBI taxonomy): domain Eukaryota; kingdom Metazoa; phylum Chordata; class Mammalia; order Primates; family Pitheciidae; genus Cacajao; species Cacajao melanocephalus. Next base: position 111 of record CAUYLG010023260.1, on the reverse strand, counting down.
AACTTCATCACCAACAAGCTGGACGTCCACTCAGACCCAATCTGAAAGTTGGCAATTACAAAGACGACAGGTGGATAAATCCACAAAAATGGGAAGAAACCAGTGCAAAAA
>CAUYLG010023259.1:0-51956 GCA_963573385.1 Cacajao melanocephalus | reverse complement strand
CCCACCCCCCGCTGTCCTTCCCCTATCCCCCAACAACAGACTCCAGTGTGTGATGCTCCCCTCCCTGTGTCCATGTGTTCTCATTGTTCAACACCCGCCTATGAGTGAGAACATGCGGTGTTTGATTTTCTGTTCTTGTGTCAGTTTGCTGAGAATGATGGTTTCCTTCATCCATGTCCCTACAAAGGACATGAACACTTGTTTTTTATGGCTGCATGGTATTCCATGGTGTATATGTGCCACACTTTCCTTGTCCAGTTTATCTTTGATGGGCATTTGGGTTGGTTCCAGGACTTTGCAATTGTAAACAGTGCCAAAATGAACATACATGTGCATGTGTCTTTATAATAGAATGACTTATAATCCTTTGGATATATACCCAGTAATGAGATTGCTGGGTCAAATGGAATTTCTATTTCTAGGTCCTCGAGGAATCGCCACACTGTCTTCCACAATGGTTGAACTAATTTACACTCCCACCAACAGTGTAAAAGTGTTCCTATTTCTCCACATCCTCTCTAGCATCTATTGTCTCCAGATTTTTAAATGATCGCCATTCTAACTGGCGTGAGATGGTATTTCACTGTGGTTTTGATTTGCATAGGAAAGGAGATTTTGTATAAAATACCTGGGTTCTGACTCTGACCAGCTGTATGACCTTGAGCAATTCCATAACCTCTGGAACTGTAGCTGAGCAGCAGTATGGGGATTAACATGCCAATGTAGAGAAAGCGTCCTGCACACATGACTGATTCAAGTAGACACTTAATCTAAAGAGGTTATAAAACGTTTCCAAGGAACTGGTTTTGCTTGACACTGTAGTGGACGAAGCCACTATGAACTTAGATAGTATACTACTGAAGTATGTGTTGGAAAATGTCTTGAATGACAAACTTGTCCTTGGCAAAAATGAACAAACCAAAAAACCCTTGTATGCTTTTTAGGAGGTCATTTCGTTAGGCCTGGGATTGTAAAACAAGTTGCTTGAAATTAGAACCTAAGTTATGTAGCAGAAAATTTGAATATTTAAATGTATTAAATTAATTGAGTACAAGACTGTTTCTTCAAACTGATTATATAACTCTCTGTTATTGCTCCTTGAATAACTCTGTTATTGCTCTGTTCTGCTCCTGGAAAATAACTTCAGCCAGATGGATTTTGAATACACAAAGTAGGTAGAAAGAGTTGCTAAAGACGGCATTAAAATTAAGGGACTGCGATCAGATTTCTCTGTAGCTGTTGGTCTGGCATTAGGCTCCGTCTGAGAACATGCAGCTAAAGCCCTCATGTGTCCATTAGAAAGTGCCTAGGTCCAGTGCAAACCTTATGGTCACATTGGTGCACTTTTGCATTAAGGTTTTGGGTCTTTTCCTGTTACGCTTTCTCTTTGACCTGCAATGACCACCCAGTGCCTGAGATCTCAACAGCCCAGAAGAATCTCTCCAGATCAATATGTGAATAGGCGTGCACTGTGCCAAAAATCTTCATTTCTCCCATGAGGACCTGGGAGTTACAGGTGGTAGGTGGCAGTGAAACAAGTGCATATACTTAAGATTTGGCAGTGCTCGTTGCATTCAGTACCCTACCATGCCGTGGCATACAGGAGCAAAGACAGAGTTGAACAGCCCGAAAATTTCTGCCTTCACTTGTCCCTTGGAAGCCTCCCCATATAAATGTGTAACAATACTATAGGGCAAGAAACATGTGATCTGAGCTGAAGTAGGATTCTCTGAGAAGACAACATTGAAATACTTCTAACTATTGTGAGGCAGAGTGCATCTTTAAACCATATGTAATATTATTTATGGCTTATGTTTACAAACACATGTAAGCAATGCAAACCTGACCTTCTTTATGCCTTGCCCTGATGAGGAAAGACTGTATGCTTTTATTCAGTTCTATGCATTAAAAAATTGTTTAAAAATTATGTATGCATTACTTTGGTAATATGAAAAACAGAATAATATAAAGTTTATTATAAATCCAGTAAAACCCAATTTGTCTCTAAGAATGTTTTACCCAGTCTCCTCAAATCACGATTAAAGAAGAGTTTGGTAATATCATCATCAGTACAGGATAAAATGGATGTTTGTTTTAAATATTATTTTAAAGCAGCTATCTATCTATCTATCTATCTATCTATCATCTACCACCTACCTACCATTATCATTTATGGAGTGACTAAGATGAAAATTGGGCTTTTGCTAAAATGTAGCCGACCTAAGAGTGGACATCACACTACTATATGATAATGCCTGATAGGACAGGTGATGGGGTTCACTGGGTGATATGGTTTGGCTCTGTGTTCCCACCCAAATCTCATTCACAATTGTAATTTCCATGTGTTTGGGGAGGGGCCTCATGGGAGCTGATTAGGTCATGACAAATTTCCCCCTTGTTCTTGTGATAGTGAGTGAGTTCTTACAAGACCTGGTTGTTTGAAAATGCGTGGCACTTCCCCCTGTGCTCTCTCTTGCCTGCCACCATGTAAGATGTGCCTTGCTTCTCCTTTGCCTCCAACTATGATTCTAAGTTTCCTGAGGCCTCGTCAGCCATGTGGAACTGAGTCAACTCTTTTCCTTATAAGTTACCTACTCTCAAGTAGTGTTTTTATAGCATTGTGAGAACAAACTAATACACTGGTCATGTCTTTTGGCCAACAGTTGTGCCCATACCCACTAAAATGTATTTGTGTAAGAGCTAAGCAGTTCTTTGTTTTTTTTAACTTACTTTTTATATTGCAGTAATTTTTTGACATAAGTGTTTGGAAACTAATACAGAACATTCTCATATACCTATCACCAGGCTTTCGCTAATGTTAAAAACTTATAGAATCATCATACAATTATCAAAACTATAAAATTAACATTGGTACAATACTATTATACTATGAGATATATTTGAGTTTATACCAGATATATTTGAGTTTCACCAGTTTTTTTTACTACTATTATTTTATATTTCTGCAAACAATCTAATGTTCTACACTGCATTTAGTTGCATGTCTCTTTAGTCCCCTCCAAGCTGAGACAGCACCTCAGGCTTTCCTGTCTTTAAAGACTCTCTGAGTAAGTACTAACCAGTTATTTTGTAGTGTGTCCCTTAATCTGGGGTTGTCTGATATGTACTCATGATTAGACTGAGGTTACACATTTTTGACAGGAATACCATGGAAGTGTTTTGCTTTTCCTGGTGCATTGTATGTGAGGGTACCTCCTGATGACATACCTTATTAATGTTGTTAGCTTCGATATCTTGGTTATGTGGTATCTGCTGGGTTTCTCCAGATAAAGTTATTTTTCACTTTGTAATTGATAATATATTTTGAGGAAATACTTTACAGTACTTTTAGACTGTGCAAATATCTATGTTTTCCTTGAACTTTTGTTCCTTCATGTCATATCTATTACTGGATATTTTTCCCATAACAGTTATTAATGTAGTGTTTACCCATGGTGATTTTCTATTTCTTTCATTTCTTCTACATTTAAAAAATTTGAATTCATCTCTAATGATGAGCTTTTTCTTCTCTAAAATGTGTATATTTATTTTAATTATGTACATTAGTATTGAGTTGTGAATATGGTGGGATGCTGAAAATCTACTCCTCTCCAAAAACAGATATCCATGTCCTCATGCCTGTGCATTAACAATGGATCTGCAGACAGAGAGCAAATAGAAAATGATACACACACACACACACACACACACACACACACACACACACCCCTTTTATTGGCTCACATGATTTATTATAAGGTATTTGCTTACGTAATTACGGACACTTAGAAGTCCCATGATTGCCATCTGCATGATAAAAACCCAGTGAAGCTGGAGGTATCATTCAAAGTCCTGAAACCTGGAGCTTCAAGGGCAGAAGATAGATGTCCCATCTCAGCAAGGCAGGCAGAGTTAATGTGACCTTTCTTCACCGTTAATATCAATTCAGGCCAGTAACGAATTGAGTGTTGTCCACCCATACTGGGGAGGGCCATCTCCTTACTTACTCTACCAACCCAATGCCTCATCATTTTCAGAAATGCCCCACAGACAAACACAGAAATAATGTTTAAACAGGTTCTGGAAATCCTGTTACTCAGACAAATTAACACATAAAAATTAACTATCACATCCTGGAGGTTAATGATATCTTACATGGCCGAAATAAGTGATTACGGTAAGGATGTTGAGATGATAAGATTATTCTGGATAATCTCAGTGAATCCTAAATGTGATTACATGTATTCTTTCAAGAGAGACAGGAAGAGAGAGACTTCACACTTACAGGAGAGAAGGCAATGTGAAGACAGAACATACCTAGGTGTTCTTACTGCTACCAGGAAGCACTACTTCCTAATACTTCTCAACAGAGTTAGAATATATGTATACTATCCCATGCATACCTATAGGTCTATTTTTTGTGTGTATGTGTGTGTTTGTTTAAAATAAAACAAGAGTTCATATTCACATCTCTGATTTCAATCCTACACTGCAGAGATAAAATGGGCTTTCAGTTTCTTTTCTCTTTTTTCCTTTTTTTGAGACAGGATCCTGCTCTGTCACCCAGGCTGAAGTGGCGTAGCATGTACATGTGACATTGCAGCCTCAACATTCCTGGCTTAAGTGATCCTCTCTCTTCAGCCTTCCATGCAGCTGGGATCACAAGCAGACATCACCATGCCTGACTAATTTTTAAAATTTTTTAGGTATGGGGTCTTGCCGTGTTGCCCAGGCTTTTCTCAAATTCCTGGCCTAAAGCAATATTCCTGTCTCATCCTCCCAAAGTGCTGGGATTACAGGAAAGAGCCACCACTGTGTACTGCCAGGCCTTCATTTTCTACAGTAAATTCACATATCTGTTCAATCCTATTATACACGTTAGGCAGTTAGAAAATTGTTAAACCTTAACTCCGTAAGGTTTACTAACCTGACTACAAAGTATGGTATAGTTCTTCTTTTTCCTTTTTGTTTTTTAATCTTCCATCTTTCCAATAAAAGTGGTTTTTTTCCCAAAAATTACTTAAGTAAGTTATTTTCTTTCCCATCCTCTTCAGTGTGAAAACATTATTATGTTATTCATTTCTAATACAGTTAGTTCCATTTTTTACTGTTCATATCCTGCCACCTGCCCAACCCTGGTTTCTTTCAGTTATTTGTAATCATGGGCATGTGAAAAATTACTGAGGCCTAAGGGTTAAACACAAAGAGGTGTACTTATAGAAGTGTGGTTTCCACTGCGTCCCTGCTACCACATTTCTATTTCCCCTTGCTTTCTACTCCATTCTCTGCTATTCCCTATAGGGAACAAATTTCTTGAGCTTCTAGTTAGTGCTTCCAGTATTTATTTTTCATAAATTAGAAGATCAATGCATATTAGTCCATTCTCATGCTATTATGAAGAAATAACTGAGACTGGGTAATTTATAAAGAAGAGAGGTTTAATTGACTCATAGTTCTGCATGGCTGGAGAGGCCTCAGGAAACTTACAATCATGGTGGAAGGGGAAGCAAACATGTCCTTCTTCACATGGCAGCAGGAGAGAGAAGTGCTGAGAAAATGGTAAAATGCCCCTTATAAAACCATCAGCTCTCATGAGAACTCACTCACTATCAGGAGAACAGCATGGCGGTAATCATTCCCATGATTCAATTGCCTTCCACAGGTCCTTCCCATGACATGTGGGGATTATGGGAACTGCAGTTCAAGAAGATATTGAGGTGGGGGAACAGCCAAACCATAGCAAATGTATTTGCTTATACTTCTTTCTTTTATGCAAGAAAGATAGGATACAATTTTTCTTTTGCAATTTTTTTCACCTAACAATATATCATGGAAATGATCCCATACCAATTTACAAAAAATCTGTATAATATTTCGTTTTGTGAGTATAACATAACTTATCCAATGATTTCTCTATATCTGATTATTTAGATTGTTTCCAGTATTTTGCAATTGTAAACAATGTTGATATGAATAAGCATGTGCACATATATATATTCATATTTTTTGAGGCATACATTTAGGGTAGATTCTTTGAAGTGAAATTGCTGGGTGAAAAAGTAACTGCATGATAACTTATTTTGTTACGTATCACCAAAATTCTTTTCAGGCAATCAGGCTCCATAATCCACGCTCAAAACTATCAAATATAATACATAGGAACAAAGAGTTTGATTTTCTGAATACAGAAGATTATTTATCTGGAAGCATAAGAAACAACAAAACAGCAGAGCTATACAAAAGACATTTTTAAATGTTCACATTTTTCCAATAAGATCATTGTAGTAATTTAATAATGACTTGCTACATTGCTTAGTGTGTGATAATGGTATAATCCACTGGCCTATGGCAATTTCTTGAGTAAATTCTTTGTGAACTAATGTGAATAATATAGATGAGTCTTTGAATCATAGAGAATATAAATAGTAAGTTGTCTTGCTGGTATTTTCAGCTCCAATAGTCTCTGTTGGCTGGAATATTTAGGAAGCCAAAAACAGCAAATTATTGAATTGCAATTATGTTAATATAAATAATATATCCAATCTCTTAGCCAAGATAACATAATATGCAACAAAAACTCAAGAAAATACATTTAAAAGTATTTTGGGGCTAGATAAAAACTTTTCAAATGTGTATCTCCTTTTTGTTAATAATATCTAAGTTTGTGAATGATTAGTCAGATTGGGGAGGACCTGGATTATACAGGTAAATAAGTTGTCACTGCAGTAAATGATTACAACATAATCAGGAATAAAGCCCTCAGGTCCTTCTGATCATGTTACTTCTGTAGCACATAGAACACTGTAGGAAGTTGATGTGGAAAGAGAAGATGTCATCCATCTCAAGAGACCAAGAACAGCACAGAAGCAAACTGAAATGAAAAGAAACACAAATCAAGTGGGCATCCCAGTGTGAAGGCAATGCAGCATGATCCTGAGAAGTCAGAAGCCTGTGTTCAGCAGGAAGTATGAAACATTCCACTTAGTGTTTTTAGAACTTTTCATGAAAAATTGAAGTTATGGGAGGGAATTTTCTGTGTGGAGAGTAGTCACTAGAGAAATTTTTATTGTTGACACTGTTATAGAAGAAATAAAAACAATATAGCCTGGAGAAAGGGATTGTAATACTTTAATTGAATAGTTAAATGATAGTTATTGAATCAAGGAGAATTTTGAACATATGAAGAATTACTAACTGCTAAGAATTACTCTGCTAATTAGTTATGTCAGCATGTATCAAAAAATAATTTCAAATTTTCTTCTGAAATATTTTAAGACTTTAAAAAATAAATATTTTATTTAAATTCCTACATAAAATAAAGAAAATATTACAATAAAAAAAAACTGTTGTAAATGACTGGGTGCAGTGGCTCACACCTATAATCTCAGCACTTTGGGGAGCTGAGGCAGGTGGCTCACTTGAGGTCAGGAGTTCGTGACCAGCCTGGCCAATATGGTGAAACCCTTTCTCTACTAAAAATACAAAAATTAGCAGAGTGTGGTGGTGCACACTTGTAATCCCAACTACTTGAGAGACTGAGGCAGGAGAATCACTTGAACCCGGGAGGCAGAGGTTTCACTGAGCTGAGATTGCACCGCTGTACTCCAGCATTGGTGACATAGTGAGACTCCCTCAAAAAAAAAAAATAAATAAAATAAATAAATAAATAAAAGGTCTTGCAAAATATTTATTCATTTTTAATTTTTGTTTACTACTGGCCGTCATAAAAATTTGTACAATCACTTGTCTGTATTTAGAAATATTTTAGATGGACATAACCTGTACCAGCAATTACACTTTTACATATAGTCTTAAGAAGAGTATCCCAAATATGGCACAAGGTATCCCTACAAGAAAATTCATTTTAACTCCAATAGAGAAAAATTGCAAATCATCTAAATATACAACACCAGGAGAATAGATCAATGCATTGGGGCACATTTATATAACTGGAATAGTATATAGCAGTTAAAGTAAAAAACTGAAACTACATAAATCACAAATAAATATTTTAGCACAATAAGAAAAATCAAGTTGTACAATTGTGACCATAGTATGATATCACTTACAGAAACTTTAAAACAGGATACAAAGAATGCATACATGTGTATGGATTATTGAATATGTTGTGCAGTATGCAATTATAAATAATGAATTAGAAAGGTTTACTTTTCGGGAGTAAGGAAAGAGAGTGGAGTCTATTTGAGGTACATAAACGGCTGACCTTTATCTGTATATTTTATTCATTAAAAATATGATAAGAGTATTGCTGTAGACTGAATGTTAATTTCCCCCAAATATGTTGACTACTAAGCCCAGTGTGATGGTATCCAGGTGTGAAGCTTTGGAAGGTGATTAGGCCATGAAATCATGAATGAGATTAGTGCCCTTGTAAATGAGAGCTCAGAGAGCTCCCTGTAGCTACTACTTTCTAAGGACACAGAGAGAAGACAGCTGTTTATTAATCAGGGAATAGGCCCTCATCAAATGGAACCTGCCAGCACTTTGATGTAGGATTTCCCAAGCTCCAGAACTGTAAGAAACAAATTTCTGTTGTTTATAAACAATCCAGTCTATGGCCTTTCTTACAGCAGCTCAGATGGACTAAGACAAATGTAAAAAATATTTAAAAGAATTTGTATATAGTATTCATTATAGTTATGGTGATTTTTAAAAATTCCTCTAATTTAAAATGTTTTAAAATAAACATTTTTTAAAAATACATATTTCTAACACCTTTAATTTATTTCCAAATCTCCAGTTGAGTGTTCCCATAAAATTATAGGCTCTCAGTAAAACAGATAAACATGTAAGAAATTTTAGGTCCCATAGGATTTGATTTTTTCACCAGAATTTATTTCTATGACAACTACTTACAAAAACGACTCTTTGTGGCTGAAATTAGAAGATGCAGTTATTTATTTTTTGTATGTCATATTCTGTTCATTGATAGATTATAAATAATAGTTGACCTATAATAGTAGATAATATTTGTACTAATGATTGCATCCTATAAAATTTTGGCGTGATTTAATATGTTTATTTAAAATAATGGTCTATATCTATATACCTATAGCTATCTATATGTATTAGTATACATATGTATGTATGCATATACATATATAAAAAGTATATGTATGTATATATAAAATATAATTATCAACCAGCCTGAAAATCAATTTTAGAGTGGTGAGAAATCAACTTCTCTTAAAAAACGTTATAGACAGTGCACCAGGAAGAGCACCAGGAAGATAATTAAGAGGGTATTATATCAATATGTAAAAAAGATGAAAGGAATGAAAAATAAATTAGAATTTTTGAACATTTAGGGAATTGTTCACTAAGAACTTTCATCAGAATTTAAAAAATATAGTTTTTTTTTAATATTTAAGGGTCAAATTTGAAATTGAAAATCCAAGGATTATAGAATAAATTCACTAACTCAAGTAAAAAAGAGAATTCCAAGTATGGAAATCATACTGACATGCTAAAATGAAATTTGGCATATCAATTATAGTGATGTAAGACCTTAAAATCACAACTCCTAATAAAATTGCTACCAAAAGATTTTTAATATAGGCTCTATGCAATTCTTAATATAACTGAGATTTTTTTGTGTGTGTCTAAATATCATAAATGAGAAGAAATTAAGTTTTAATATTTCAGAATATACTTAATCAATTATGTTTTCCATTTGGAATTAGTTGCCAGCAATTTTTTTTATCACTGACTTGTAATTCACCTTTGAATGTATTTACCATTACACTTAAGGTATGGTATGTCTTTTTTGTCTATATTTCATAATTGGAAGAGTTTAGATTGTCATCCATTTTGTGGCTCATATTTTAAAGTGTGTAGATAGAGATATATTTTAGGCATTTGAGGTTTTTGCAAATGCATCATGATGATAAATGTCATTTATATATAGGCAATACTCATTTCACTTGGAATCGTAAAACAGAATGCAAGCTGTTATTCAACATGCAAAAGAGTATTACCAAGAGATAAGAAAGGTATTATGTTCTGGAGGTACAGTAGTCATTAACATGATGGTAACACTGTGTATAGACTAAATATGTCAGAACACAACAATCAGAAGATAAAAATGTATAAATGTATAGATGTTCAGCCATAAAGGAATAATGGTACTGAACTTGTCATCCTACTGTACATAGAATTTGCTTTGTAAACAAAATCGAAGAGGTCAATATTTATTCAACAGCTGTTTTCAGACGTTGGGAAACAACATAAAATTAACCACTAAGGGAAGGAAAAATGCACTTTAAATACAAACATACAATAAGTTAACGCTGAAAGGATGGGAGAAAACTATACCGTGCAAACACTAAACACAAAGGAGTTGATTGGCTCTATTAATATCACGCAAAGTCATGCTTAGAAAAAGAAACATAACCAGGGATAAAGCGAGACATTTTTTAAGGATCAAAGGATTAATTCATCAGGAAGACTTAACAATTCTAAATACTACGCATGGAAAACAGCTTTAAAACACGTATAGCAAATCTTGACAAAGCTGAAAGGAGAAACAGACATTTCTACAATTACAGTCAGAAACTATAGCACTCTTCTCTCTGTAATTGAGAAAACAAGTAAAAAAAAAAGAATCTACACTTTGTGAACATTATTATTTAACACAAAACAATTGACATTTAAAGAACACTTCATTCAGCAGCAATAAAATATCTATGAGTTTCAAGAGCACATCTATTTTTCATAAAAGATATATGCATATAGGGCAATAAAACAAAACCACAACAAATGTAAAAGGTGGAAAATAACACTGATGTGTTATGTGACATATACATAGTGATAATCCTGATTAGAAAAGATGATGTAAACATTTTCTTTATTAGAAGGAAATATAATGTGTACATAAAAATATCTTACTTTTTAGAAAAAAAATACTGCTAGAACAAATATTTGAGTTTAGCAACGTCCCTGGATGAAGGATCAAGCCAGGTGTGGTGGTTCACCCTGTAATCCCAGTACTTTGGGAGACTGAGGAGGGTGGATCACTTAAGGTCATGAGTTCAAGACCAGCCTGGCCAACATGGTAAAAACCAGTCTCTACTAAAAATACAAAAATTAGCCAGGCATGTTGGTAAGCACCAGACCTGTTATCCCAGCTACTCAGTAGGCTGAGGCAGAAGAATTGCTTGAACCTGGGAGGTGGAGGTTATAGTAAACTGAGATTGTGCCACTGTACTTCAGCCTGGGTGACAGAGTGAGATTTCATCTCAAAAGAAAGAAAGAAAGAAAGATCAATATACAATATTCAGTAGGATTTTTATGTTTCAGCAATAAAGAAAATAAATTTCAAATAACTACAATAACATCTAAAAGTTAAAGATTTAAGTTATATAAAAATAAAACAAGAAAATTTTTAAGTATTTAGAAATTAAACATTGCAAGTCTATGAAATTCATAAGTAAAATGATAGCTCAAGGGAAAGTGGAAAATATTTTACCTCAGCATTGAAAACGGCCTATCAGAAATTATGAGGTGCAAATAATATAGTGCTGAGAGAGAAACTTAAATGCTTCATTAGAAAAGATAAATTGTCTGAAATTAATGTTCTAAACTTCTGCTTTAACCTCACCTTCCTAAAAAGGTAAAAAGGAAAAAAGAAAGAAAATTAAGTCTGCGTAAATAAAAAGATGAACTCTATAATGATAAGAGTGGACACAATGAACTCAAAATTAGATAAACAGTGAAGAAAATTAATGAAACCAGTGGCTAGCACCACAAAGAGCAAATTTTACTCCATATAAATTCAAAAATAAAAGATATAACAATTTCAAATGCTAGAATTGGTTCTATGATAATGTGTTTTAGTGTAATTTATATCTCATGAACAAACCCCATATTGGAACTTCTACTTCTTTCTGCCTTTCCATTTTGCCCCATCTTGGCATGTAGCTCCTGTCATGGGATGTTTGTGTCTCAGGGAAAGGACTCAGTTCAGCCAAGCCATCTCCCTACCTACCCAGTTGAATACAGGCGCAGATTTGGCAGAAAAAGACTGCTGGGAAGTTTTTTAGTTTTTAAGATTTGGGTGTTAAGCTTCAATGCTCCATTTATTGTATTAACAAAATATTTGTTAAAAAAATGTATATTTTCTTTTGACAAAGTACTTTTGCATGTTTTTATTAGAGTCCCACTGTATCTCTGTGAATAGGATAAGGCAAGTCATACTATTCCTCCTTTATGGAGAAAAAAAGTAAGGCTCAGTAAAATTATCCAAGATCAGTAATATGTAACTAGAAAAGACTCAGTACTCCTCTGTAATTTCCAGTTATGTTCTTTTTCTACTTGCTGGTAAAATTCTAACAAATCTTGATCATTCCAGCTAGGTCAGTGCATTTTTATTAAAAAGTAAAAATTCAGGACTGTGAATGTATTGTTCAGAAAGTATAGGAAATATTCTGTATTCTCTAGAGTTTTAGAATCTGGATGTTCACACAAAAACGAGCATGAAAATGGTGGGAAAGAACATTCCACAAAGACACAGGAAGCCCAGGGTCTATTTTTCATTCTTTTGCTTATTTTTTTTCTTCATAGACAACTTAACTACTGCTATGCATAATAACATGGATGAATCTCAAAAATATATTAACCAAGAATCCAGGCATACAAAGTTTAGTTCACATGATTTCATTTATGAGATATTCTAAAACAGGCAAAAGTAATTGAAGGTTGTTGAAACTGAAAGAGCGGTTAACTTAGGGGGAAATATAGGCTGGAAGATGATAAGATAACACGATGGTAACACATGTTAAATCTGTTTAACATACAATAAGTTAAATCAAGAGATTGATTGCTTGATTTTGATTGATTGATTGCTGATAAAATTCTGTGTCTGAACTAGGGTGATGGTGATGGAAGTACATTCATTTGTAAAAAGTTCTTGAGGAATATGTTTAAGATTTGTGTATTTTACTATATCTGTATATTATATTTTAATTGAAAAGGTTATAAAAAGCTGTGTTTTTTGTAATCAATGGATCTGATAAACCTCTAGATGGACTAGGAAATAAAAAATATATAAAAGTCATCCTTATAAAGAGTAAAAGAGCAGATATCACATGGTTCCAAAAGTCATTAAAATATAGTAAGGAATTCAATAATTTTTACCAATCGACTTGAAACATTAGATGAAATGGACAAATTCCTAGAAAGAAATAAACTTATAAATTACTATAACTAACACAGGAACAAATACAAAACTTCGATTACCACAAATCTATTAGAGAAATTGAATTCATAACTAAAAAACCTCTCCCACAAAGATAGCTTCAGGGCCAGATGTCCTCAATGATCAATTCCACCCAACATTTAAGGAATAAATCAATGTACACAGTTCTTTCAAGAAACAAGATTAAGAGACACTTTCTAATTCATTTTATGTGATTTACATAGCCCTGATAACCAAAACAAAGAAAAAAAATTATAAAACAGATTCAAAACACTTCCCCAAATATTAGGAAGGTGAAGACAGCAAAACACAAAATTGTTAACACAGCATGACCAAGTGGGATTTATCCCAGGAATGCAAGATTTGCTTAACCTTCAAAAAGCATCCAAAAAATAATACACAGTATTAATAAAATAATGAGAAAAAATTATAATTTTCTCAATAGATGTGGTAAAAGCATTTGAAAAAAATAAACGTTCATTTATAATAAACAAAAAAAAAAAAACCTTCTTAGCCTGCTAGGAGTAGAAAGATAGTTTCCCCATTTGAGATAGGCCATTTACAAAAAACCTATAGCTAACATGAAGCTTAATGATGAGAGACTAAACGAGTCCCTTCATCCACTCACTCTGTTGGGAAGAAGACAAAAAATTCCATTTTTACCACTTTTATTCAACACTATGCTTGCGTGTCTAGTAAGTTTAGAAGGCATATTTAAGGGAATTACAATTGCCTTTGCACATGATGTAATTTTAAATGTAAAAAATTCTAAAATAGTTACAAAATACCTATCATGCAACATGAACAAGTATTTGAGATTAGCAAAGTCACAAAGATACAAGGTTAATATATAAAAATCAATATTATAGCAATGAACAATTGAAAAATAAAATTTAAAATGCAAAACTACCTACAAAAACATCTAAAATCTAATGAGGGGAGAAATACCAGATATAGGTGATGGGGGGATGAAGGCAGCAAACCACCTTGCCATGTATGTACCCATGCAACAATCCTGCATGACCTGCACATGTATCCCAGAACCTAAATTACAATTAAAAATAAATAAATAAGAAATACCTCTTAATATATATCTTAACAAGATATATGTTAGACTTGTATACTGAAAATATTGAAAACTATAATATTGCTAAGATAAATTAAAGAAGATCTAAATGAAGATAAAATATCAAGAACATTTGCTAGGAGATTGTTGACATGCCAATTCTCTCCAATTTATTTATAGGTGTATTGTAACCCAAACCAAGATTTAAAAAAACTAACTACATATTTTTTTATAAAAATGAACGAACTGCTTCTAAAATTTATATAGAATTTCAAAGAACTCTGAACAGCCAAAACCATTTTGAAAAGCAGGGACTAATTTGAGGACTTTTAATAGTTGATATTAAAACTTATTATAAAGTTACAGTAATTAAAACAAATGAGGTACCAGCATAAATACAGAAAAATACATCAATGGTATTAAATAGAGAGTACAAAAAGTAACCCATATGTATATGGCCAATTGATTTTTCACAAATATAATTCAGTGAAAGAAAGGATTATCTTCCCATTAAATGATGGAAAAATTAGATATCCATCTTCAAAATATGATTTTTGACTTTTGTCTTACCTCAAATATAAAAATTAGCTTAAAGTTGATTATACACCTAAAGTTTCGTGCTAAAACTAAAAAACATCTAGAAGAAAATTGGGAGAAAATCTTTGTAAACTTGAGGTAGTTAAAGAGTCTTTAAACAGAAAACAAAAAGCAGTAACAAAAAAGAAAAAAATAAGTTGTATATCATCAGAATTAATGATTTCTGCTCTTCAAAGACACTAATAAGAAATGAGAAGTAAACAACAGATTGGGAAAAACTATTTTCAGTAAATTCATGTGACAAAGGATGTGTATGTATAACATATAAAGAACTTGCACAATTCAGAAGAAAAAGACACAATATATAATTTTAAAAATGGGCAAAAGACTTTCATAAGCACTTCATAAGAGTTAACAGGGAAATGCAAATTTAAACCATGGTTAAATGGCATTAAATATTCACTTGAATGGGTAAAATTTTTTAAAAACATCATCTTAGTGTTGGTGAAGATATGGAGCAAAAAGAACTCAGACTTTGCTGCCAGGCATATTAACTAGTACTACCACTTTGGAAAATACTTTTATGATTCCTTACAAAATTAAACACATAGTTATTAAAAGGCTGAACAATTTCTTTAGTGATATTTCCTCATGGTAAATGAAAATCCATGATCACACAGAAACTGGTACTGAATGTTTATAACAGTTTTATTCCCAACGGCAAAAAACAAAGAAATAACCAAAAAACTGTCAATTAATGAATAAACACATCATATCAGGTTCCCACAAGGGAACCTATTCACTAATAACAAAGAGTGAGCTAACAATATATAACATGGATGAATTTCAGAAACGTTAGTCTGAGGAAATGAAACCATACAAAAGAGAGTACATATAATGTAATATGATTCCTCTAGAAAAGATCAATCTGATCTATGCCAGGCTTGGTGGCTTACACCTGTAATTCCAGCACTTTGGGAAACCTAGGTGGGCGAATCACCTAGTAGTTTGAGACCAGCCTGACAAACATGGTGAAACACTATCTCTACCAAAAACACAAAAATTAGCCAGGTGCGGTGGCAGACACCTGTAATCCCAGCTACTCTGGAGGCTGAGGCAGGAGAATTGCTTGCACCCAGGAGGCAGAGGTTGCAATGAGCCAAGATCATGCCACTGCACTCCAGCGTGGGCAACAGAGTAGACTCTGTCTCAAAAAAAAAAAAAAAAAAAAAGAAAGGAAAAAAATAAATCTGAAGAAAAAGAAAAGATAAATCTGATTTATAATGACCTAAGCAGATCAGTTGTTGGTTGGCATGATCCCGAAGCAAGAACTGACAGAAAAGAAATATGAGAAAGTGTTCTGGGATGGCAGAGACGTTCTAGTTTGTGGTAGTGACTAGCCAGCTGTATATATTTGTCAACACTCACAGAATTGTACTCTAAAATGGTTTCATTTTATTATGGGCAAATTAACCTTAATGACATTCACTTGAAATGTATAGGAGAAAAATGAGACATTAAACATATATTTAAATAGAAATGAAATGACTTTTAAGCTACAAGATAAAGTTTTTGTTTCAATATTTGATATTTTTGTTATGATTATTATGTTGTGTTTTTTCTATTATATCTCGAAAGATAGTTGACTGCTTGTGATTTTTAACTTTATTGGAGGACATCAAGAAACAGTTTACATTTGATTTATGTTTTAATCACACACCTGCACATAAAGCTATGGCAAGTAATTATTTTCAGAATGGGTTATCTTTGGTAATTTCCAACAGATTTCTAAGATATTAATTTGGTATATGAATGGGAATTACAGAGATCACTGTCTTATGAAAAATATATCCTAGCACCTGAAAAATGAATCAGGCCGAAGTCTGTCCTTGCTAAAACAGGTGAGGAAAGGTGTTATTCCTAAGTCCTTCCATGTTCTTTGTACTGTTGTCAGTCCACAGAGAATTAGGCAAACTTGTAAAAACATGGTAATTCCTTGGAAATAAAAATTGGTCTGTCACATAACATTTCATAGTGTTAGCTTCATTCTGAAACACGGGTAACTTTAGAATTGTGCATGTAGGATATGGCTCTGGAAATATTATTGAATCTGGAAGCAAACCAGTGCTGCCAAAAGATAATTGGTTGTGCTGATTTATAGAGAAGTGATTGGTTTAAGAAACTAAATAGTAAAGTCAAGCAGGCTATATTTCAAACCAAAGTTAAATCTATCCATGGACAGATAAACAGATGTGTTCATTCTAATATGAGTCTTTATGTTTCTGCTTGAAAAGAGCTATGCCTGCATTAAATGCAAATTAGTAACTGTTCATGAAAAGAAGATGGAAGACTTTGCCTCTGAACAAAAAAATCTTATAAAATACAGTTTTTATAAAGAAGATAAATAAATAACATAAAGAAAACCAAGCATTATAAGAGTTGCTGTTTAGGAAAATGAAGAGTTGATACAGGGGATGTATAGATGAATAAAAGAACAACTTGCAGTACAGTGGAAGACCCAAATAATACCTAACATTGTTTTAAAGCACTGACTATGTGTCAGGCACATAGTTTCCAGAATTTAACAATTATTGTAGGCACTCTATGCCTTGGGAACTTTTGTCACGATCCTCAATTGCATAGAAAATGTAACTTACCAGAGGTCATATACTTACTAGCTTGCAGAGATGGGATGATATGGTTTGCCTGTGTCCCCACCAAAATCTCATCTTGAATTGTAGCTTCTCTAATTCCCATGTGTTGTGAAAGGGACCCAGTGGGAGGTGACTGAATCATGGAGAGAGGTCTTGCCCTTGCTGTTCTCATGATAGTGAATAAGTCTCATGAGATCTGGTGGTTTGATAAAGTGGAGTTTGTCTGCACAAGTTCTCTTGCCAGCTGCCATGTAAGACATGCCTTTACTTCTCCTTTGCCTTCCATCATGATTGTGAGGCCTCCCCAGTCATCTGGAATCATGAGTTCATTAAATCCCTTTCCTTTATAAATTACCCAGTCTCAGGTATGTCTTCATTAGCAGTGTGAGAACAGATTAATACATGGGATATGAATGTTGATGAAGATGTGAAGCCCTTATGATTACCACCAGGCTTTCTTTTTCTACATCTCCCTGAAGTACAGTTCTCTGGGTAGTTTTTGACCAATGCAGTTCTCCTGTTTCTCACTTGTAGTTCTCAAGAATAACTAGAGTGTGCTGGGAACATAACAACCTGTGATAGGGAGAGAACAGCAGGAATAGTTTGGAATCCATTCCAATCTTGCCCTAGAAAAAGAATGCCTCTCAACAATGTATCTCAGTGAGTCAGATGACCCTTTGGTACAAAACCTACAGAAGGCTAGGCTATTTTCTGGAGTCCTTCAGCTGTGGGGTACAAACAGTTGAGACTATATCTGCCCCGGTGTCTTTCTGAGCTTTGGAGGCTGGTTCATAATAAATTCTAGGCTGCTCTTTTCCTTTGCTGCTTTTCAGTAGGGAATAAATCCACTTCACGTAATTTGTTGTGTATGAGTGTGTTCTGTCTTACCAGACTTAGGCAAGTTGGTAACCAGTGTACTATGAACCTACTCTTACCTTCCTGCATAACAAATAAGGGGTCCACCTTATCAAAGGTCTCATAAAGCAGCATCACACGCTGATCATCTATTCAATTCTGCCACATCCTGGGAAATGCATAACAGTATTAAAAGCTTTCTGTAACATATCCATGTTCTCTGATCCTAATTCTCATTTCCCAGAGATATCCAAAACCTAGTAGTAAACATGGTGACGGTTTCTGTATCAGAAATTGTGGTGGCAAGACCCAGAAAGTTTTTTTCTTTGACATTATGATGATGTTAACTGTAAAGGGAAAGATGTCATGTGAAGTATTTAACATTATTTAGAAATTCATATTCTAACATTGTCCCTGCACAAAACTGTATCTTGGCCTCCATTATGTCCTCAATTAACTATACATTTCATTAAACTTATTATTAAGTTGTATTACTTTTAATGACACATGGCAAAATTTTATATTTCATAAAGGCGAAATATAAATGTCACTTATTCTGTGATATACACCCCGTCTCTTCCATAAAATAGTTTCTTGTATATGGCTTTGTCTTTTGTGTTTGGTTCACCACAATGTCTGCTACAATTTATATCTTAGGAAAAGTACAGGATTATCTCTGCCTGGTGTATTTTGATTGTTGACCTCCTATCTTAATAGGTCTAGGTTTTTAAACAGCATATTTGTACAGTCGTATACTAGTTATTATAGTCTAAGTGAATTGAGGTAGTATCCAAAGGAAAATATTCTTCAGTAGATCTAAGAAGGTGTACTTCATTTCTGGTCATTAATCCATTATTATAAACCAGTTTACATATATCAGTTGAAATTATTTTTACAGAATTACAAATTCTTTTTAGAGTTAAATGTTTTCATTTTCTCATTCAAGTCTTTAAATCCTTAGTGATACATCCTTGACCCCCTCTAAAACTGAATTTGTCCCCATATAAGTAAATATTGTGGTGAAAAGAGTCTTAGGCTCTATTCTCTTTCCATTTTGGATCCATGTTCTTTTTAGATCATGTCAGTTTTGAACATGCTTGATCATGTCAGTTTTGAGCCATGAACCTCAGATTGTCCTTATATGAATCATTATGAATCATGCTGTTTATTTTTTTCTGATGGCTGTCATAGCAGGTTGAGTTGTACCACCAAATCAACTGTGAGATCTAGAAATGTTAGGAACATATTTTACTGGAATATCTTTTTAGCTCTCTCCAGTCATTCAGAGTTCTTTTTCCCATCCTCTCATCTATTATTATTAAAAACAATAAAATTATCTTGCTCATCTTTCTCAGGATACATAATACACATTCAAATGTATCTGGCTTATAATGACTAAGATACTAAAATATAGAAAAACAACAGTTTAGAAATTGAAACCAGAGATTCCTGGAAAGTAGATTTTAAGAAAAACTATCTTTAAAAGAATGTATGCCAGCTATATTTTCTTCATGTTAAAGATAACAAATATTTAATAAATATTTAGGTTATGACCTATTCTACCTTATGAAATCTATTAGCAAAATTGAAAATATCTTATATTACTGTAGTTTCTATGGACAGACTGAGGAAGACAAAGTGCATCAAGGACATTTAACAGAAACAAAAAAATAGAGAAATCCATTAGGCAGTTGATTTCATGGATTAAGTGTTGCTCTGGCCAACTGGCTGTAACTTTTCCTGGGGGTTTGTCAGAAATGCAGAATACCAGGCACCACCTCACACCTACTGAATGTGCATTTCAACAATATTTCAGTGTGAGTCTCATGCTCATTTACTTTTGATGAGCACTGAATTAAAACATTAAGCCTTTATTCAAAGGGTCCTATAAGAATTCTAGAGCAATTATGTATGTAGGCCCCAACTGAAGAAGCAAATGTACAACTCTATCTGTTTCGATTTTGCACTAAGCCACATGCTAATTCAGAGAGAGGTATGACAAAATTTCCAATCTAATTTACACAAGATGATCAGCTTTTAATGGCTAGTGAGAAAATTAATACATTTGCAGGGCTTTTTTTCCATTTCTCTGTAATCAGTTCTCCAAATGGCAGTGGTTGTCATAGACTACAGAGTTCAGACTGTACACAACCCCAATATTCCATTCCTGGAGTCTGATCAATTTTTGACTTTGAATTGTCAAATTTAGGCATCTGGGGAAGCTCTCTAAAAGGCATTTCTTTACCAGGACTGGTCAGCTGCAAGAACAGTAGGGACACTAAGGCCCCAAGCATTATTTGCAGTAGGTGTATAATAAGAATTGTTCCTTGATGTCCTTTGCCTGAAGACAGAAGTTGCCTGGGGGACATTTCCCAGCTAAAATGGGATATCTCTATAACATCTTTTAAGCAATTCACTTTTGAAAATGTGTGACAAATATTATGTTTTGCTATCAGTTATTTTTTGAATCACATCAATGTTAATGAAGAGGATTTTGGAAATCAAGAGAATGACCTCATATGTCTTAAAGAAAAACTAAAATGTAAGTTTTTTATTCTGCTTAGAATAGTGGCTTATTTTCACTTTATCTTTTACTATGTGTCATAAATTTATAAATCAAATGAATTTCTTTTTCCCTGAGGCTTCCTTAAGATAAGGTGAAAAAAATGAAAGAGGAAAAAGCTATATTCTACCCATCTTTTTGATCTGGCGAAAGTCCCAAAATGAAATTAATATTGATTTGCACACAGATAAGACAGCTGGTTTAGGTGGGTATATATGTTTATAATAGGCCTATTATTGATGGACAGTAAATACAGAGGCATCACTAGAAAATGGAATCACGATTGAGTCATTAAAAAAAAGAAAACAGTAATTTATTTTTTTAAGTCTTCAGGCCATAACTAGACCAAACTGTTTTTCTCAACAATAATTCAGGCAACATAAACAATCAGTATGACTGTTGGAATCACACATCTGACTTTGTACGTATTTGCACAATCTAGACATTACTTAAATGTGGCTCTCTGCAGTAGGCAAAATAACGGCCCACAGATGTTTGCATCCTAATCTTTGAAAGCTGTGAACATATTATGTTACATGGCAAAGGAGAATTAAGGTTGCAGATGTAATTAAGGTTGCTAATTAACCCACCTTACATAGGTAGAGTAAAGTACCTTGCAGGGTTCAATATAATCACAAAGATCCTTAGAAGGAGGAGAGAAAAATGGAGGTGAGAATCAGAGAGATAACAACAATAAAGGACAAAGTTGAGGTTACTGACTTTGAAGAGAGAGGACGGGGCCATTAGCCTAGGAATGTGGGCAGCCACTAGAACCTCAAAAAGCCAAAGAAAATGAATTCTCTGCTGGAGGATGCATACAAAAATACACCCTGCTGATGATACCATAACCTTAGCCTGCTGAGATTGGTGTCAAATTTCTGATATTCAGAACTGGAAAATAATAAATTTGTGTTTAATTATGTACTAAGTTTCTGATATTGTCATAGGAGCAATATGAAATTAATAACCCTCTTATCATGACTTTTACTATCATAGCACAACTACAAAATAATAGATACTCTGAAGTGTATATTACTCATCTATTATGTGCTAGGAACCTAAAATTTATTATTTCAGTTTTCACAAATCTCTGCCAAAATAATCTCAAATTTATAAACGTAAAAATTAAGGTTTATGTAAAGAAAGTTGTCATCAAGTAATCATTGAGCAAAGACTTGAAAACAGCTATTTCTAACTTATTTCAAAGCCTGAACATTTTTCACAATACTCACTGCTTCTCAGACAGTAAGTGTAATCTTGCTCTGATTTACTTAAATAACCAAATCATGACTAGATAAGAGCTGGAATCATGGGCTGTGTAACTGTGTTATTATCCAAAGACAATCTAGAAATTTCATCAATTACATAAGTTGGTTGTTACAGGATACAGTGACAAAAATCTATGCAGATAGAAATTGAGTGAATTTGAACTTGCCTTTTGAAGGACACACTTAGGTTTTGGCTGCATGAATTCTTAAATGTGCTAACCCCAAATAATTATTTCATGTTGATAAAAGATGACAAGGAAGATTGAATTTACGGCTCAAATATGATTTTGCAATATCACATGTACTTTTTTTCACAAGAAAGGAGAAATATTCCTCCCTAACTACTGGAGTATGAATGCATCTCCTTGGGAGAGCTGTGTTACTATGATCATATAAAATAATCATAATTCACAGTTTTTTATTAGCATGTTATTCCCTCAAGCATTGTTTTGTCTACGATAGTATAAAAGCATTCCCTAGCACACTTCTGTCTTCTGGTGGCTTTTTTTACCTGGTAAACTTACAAATCTGGCTTTACAATGCCATTTGCTCTATATTTTCCCTTTATACTTTCTTGTCTTTTCATGGGAGGTAAGGAGTGGGGAACTGGCTAAGCTTCTAGTGCAGTCTTTATTTCTGCTGAAAGCAATACAGATAGCTACAATTAAAAGTCAAGCAGTCATCTTTCTAACATAACTATTTTCCGACAGCTGACTCAATAGCTCAGCAGGCATTTTTAGTGCCATCGTGCCAGGTATGCGATTTACATTTCATAAGTAATTCGGATCTTGGCCTCTTACTTCCTTAGCTGTTAGAATGTGGGCCTCCTAGAGCAGCAGACTGCTCAGATCCTAGAGGGAGAGGAGTGATTCCCATCCTTCAACAGACCATTAAAGAAGGAGCCCCATCTGGTAGACTTGGTAGCTGTCTATGTTCCTGTATGAAGCAGGATGGGAAGACATTATAATGATGGCAAAATTAATGAGAATTTAAAGAGGAGAGCAAGCTTTTCAATGATAATTCAGAACTAACTATAAATGTTTGCTTATGCCTCAGAAATAAAATTAAATAACTTTTGTAAAGAATTGAATTTTCAATTAAGTTATTTTTATCATTGAATAGCTAGGCTTGAAGAGTATGCATATGTTGGTTAATTTTTCTTCTACATTTTTAAACCAAAAGAAACATGTTTTATATATTTTAAAAATTTTTTTGAATTAAAAGACTCCCTTTTTTACTGAAATGCAGAAGGGTAAATTTTATTATTCAAATGTAAATATTTCATAAATGGGATATACTTAAAAATATAAACAAATAGAAAATGAAAACAGATTCTGTTTATGATACTCAGGGAAGGGCTGAAATTTTTATGTTAATACAATACCTGAAAAATATACTAATTCTGCCATGTAAAGAAAAAAGCAATTATTATGTTCCATTTCATGTTTATATAGGTAAAATACACAACTCCTTCTTTTCATGAGATGTTAGATATATTTGAAAATTCTAGGGGAAATTTCGAAAGACATACAAATTCCTCCAGTCATTAATGCTCAAATTTATTTTTGAAATGAAGAAAAAAATCTGAAAGATTATAGAATTCTCACATATCTGAAATTTACCAAGAGCAGCTGATAAAAGAGAACAGCAAAGTTACTATATTTTTATACTGATTCTATCCATATTACAGAAATGTACTTTCTAATTGGCTTGCCAAATTATAATTTAAATTCTCATAATAGAGGTCTCACCCTGGTTTCTTACTATTGAAATGGTTTTCTTGGTTCAGGGGTAGAAAAAAAAGAAAAAGAAAAAAAAAGAAAGAAAAATGTCTATTTCGGTCCTCATTCAAAAACACTTCTAAATCTCCCAGGTACGGGTGCTTTTGATCAGTTAGGTCTCCCAGCTGTGTGTGGTTTTGTTCATGTTCTTCTGTCTCTTCACCACTATCTGCTTTGGAAATTCTTCATCAAGTTCTTATGGCATTTATCTTACACTGTTTCAAACCAGGAACCATCATTTTCTTTGTCTGATTTGCACTATTGATTTGAAGTATGATTATCTACCTGTTTCTAATCTGGTACTCTGACATGGTGCATTGGCATTTGGCAATCAGAGTTCTATGTTCCCTAACTCTAAGCTTTGATGTCCAGTATGGAGGCCAAACCCCTGAGCAAGCTGTATGGCCAAGGCCTTTCATGTCTGGTGAGAAGGAAGAATTGACTGAAGACTCATACTGATGTTTTCATTTTGCCGTAATTACTTTGCAAGTGAATTAACTGAAAAATAAAGTTATTGAAGTATTGTTTCTAGGAGGATGTTTTACGATGCAACATAGGAAATATCTTGAGAAAAATTCTTTGTTCAGGTTAGATACAAAAGTATGTCTCTCTCTGCCAAAGACACAAAATAAAACATCATCATTCCCAGGAGCAAAGAGAAGGCTGTTGTTGCAGCAATACAGATGAACAAAGAGAGCTCAGATTTTAAAACGAGAACACCATTTCTGCAGTAATAAGAAAGGCAGGCACCAGCTGTTTTTGCACATCCATAGGGCCAGATTTAGATTTAAGGTCTAGATAACCGGGCAAGGTGGCTCACCCCTGTAATCCCAACACTTTGGGCGACCAGGTGGGGGGACCACCTAAGGTCAGCTGTTCCATACTAGCCTGGCCAACATAGTGAAATTCTGTCTCTACTAAATATGCAAAAATTAGCTGGGCATGGTGGCAGGTGCTTGTAATCCCAGCTACTCAGGAGGCTGAGGCAGGGAGAATTGCTTAAACCTGGGAGGCAGGGGTTGCAGTAAGCCAAGATCGTACCACTATACTCCAGCCTAGGAAACAGAGCGAGACTCCATTTAAATAATAATAATAATAATAATAATATATTTAAGGTCTGAAAATGTAGACAAAAACAAGTAATAAAGGTACTGAAACAAAGACTTGCCAATCAAGGAGTAGAAGTTTTGAAGCAACAATGAGAAATATACAATTCCTGGAACAAACAAAAATTAGATAGAGATGCTTTTATTCATATTGGTTAAGGTCCTTCACAATTTCTCTGATAACAGGTCACCACAGCTTTATACCAGAATAGCACAGTATATCTTGTATGGGTTTTGTATGAATTATGCTTACATAATTTTGCAAAATCTTACAAATATTTTCTAATTTTACACTGTACAGCAAAATATAGAATTGGAACTCTAAATGCTCGGATTCAGTCATTTTTAACATTTTCCCTTTTCTGTCACCATGAAGTTGTAAAGATGAGGAATACTTTCTGGTGATATTTTGTGCTAGCATCTGCATGAGCAGTCCCTTGATCCTCAGATGATCACAGAACATATTCCAGTGCTCCCTATTGAGGGTAAGGGGAACACCACAAACAAGCAAACACATGTACATAAGTGACATTTTTAAGGGAAAACGGCCTTGTAAAAGCTTACTTTTCTTCTTGCCTACAACACACTGAAAAGAAAGTGATCCTGCTTTTCTGCTGTCATCATACCACCATCTTTATATACAAGTGATCGAATAAGCCCAAGAAGCTTTAAAACACTGTGATGGGAACCTCCTATTCATTTTTAGGATAGCATGGTCAGCAGAGCTTGGTCTTTGGAGTAGCACTGCCTGGATTCAAAGCCTGGCTCTAGCTGCTTTCATTTCTTCATTTGTGAAGATAAATGATCCTCTGGCTTTGTTGTAGATATCGTCCATCTGCCTGTTTTTACAGGGATATTGGAGAGATTAAAAAACTACTTCTTTATATTTACAATCTATCCAGAAACCTCTTGTCTCTTTTTGAAAAAGATAAATTCTTATGTTTTCTTGCCTAAAGAAATATATTATTCTGATTATTTTAAGGAAATTTGGGGGGTGATAGGTAAAGTTTAGGCACCAGATATGAAAGCTTTGATAATATTTGGAGTTTCACATTCATAAACATGGGAATGTGAGCAAACACACACATATATGTGTTCTATCTAGCCGATTTTGAAAGGTGAGAGTCAAGAGGCTTTAGCTAACTGGACCACAGAACCTAGAGGGTGGCAGGCCTGGGTCAAGACCACTTTCTCAGGTGGGAAAAGCCGCAGTGAAAAATGATTTTTGTTTCCAGCTTCATCCATGTCTATGCAAACGACATGAACTCAGAACAGAAAACTAAATACCACATATTCTCACTCATAAGTGGATGTTGAACAATGAGAACACATCTATACAGGGAGGGGAACATCATACACCAGGGCCTGTTGGGGAGCGGGGGGCTAGGGAAGGGATATCATTAGCAGAAATACCTAATGTAGATGATGGGGTGATGGATGCAGCAAACCACCATGGCACATGTATACCTATGTAACGAACCTACATGTTCTGCATATGTACCCCAGAACTCAAAATACAATTAAAAAAAAAAAGAAAGAAAAATGGTTTTGCTGTGCTGATGTAGGCACATACAAACTGTGGCCACAGCGTCTCCTAAATGTTGAAGCAAGAGGGTATGTCATGAACTTTTGAATCTATTTATTCTCTTTCCCCTTGGAAGGAATGTAAAATGTTTGAGCACAAAGGACCTTTGCTGAGCTATCAGTTTATAGCTCATTCTATGTTTAGATTTCTTCTCACAGATAAATTATAACACATATTATAAAAGATATATGTAATCTATAAACATGCCTTATTAGAATGAAAATGTTGCTGACATATTCTTTTGTCCTTGAGATACAGAGCAGTTAAATAAGAGACAAAACCCCCCACAATTACAAGAAAATAAAGATGATTGTAAATTCATAATAGTGAAAATCCAAGATTGATACTGCTATTGGAAGAGCTTATAAAATAGATATTCAATAGCATAAATCTCCTATAAATGACCATCTATTTTCAACAGTATGGAGATGTAGATTAGTTGCTTCTTAGTTTTGTTTATCCTTAAAGTAGCAGTGGAGGTAATTTTCTATTGAATTAAAATATGCTGTTGGCACTTCTTCACGGATCATAGTACACTTTAATAACAATGTCTATTATGGTTAGCAAGGGAGAGCGATTCCACCAGATGACAAAACTGATGCATCCCTCGGTGCTCATTTATAGTGGTTAAATGGGATTTAGTGAATTGTTAACAAATTGGTATAATTTGTATAAATGTGTTTTATTGCCACTTTTGAAATATAAATATTTCTGTAAGTCTAATTTATAACATTTAATCTCCCCAATTCAAATATTTTTTTTTTTGGCCAGTAATTAACCCAAGAATAGATGGGCAAGTTTGAAATGAGGTAGTTTTTGATACATAATAAGGCACATAACAATGATTAGAGTTATACTAAGTGGAATCCCACACTTCAAAATATAGTGAACTTTCATTTATCAAAGGCATTAAAATAGTGTTAAGAAATGTATTTCTAGAAGTGATTTATCTATCTCAAAAAGGTTTGAACAAGTTGCCTTTTAATATTTTGCATGAATTAAGAATGCAATAACTTCATTGCTGTGTTTGAATCCATGCCAAGAAAGAGTGCCTAGACCAGTGTGGTATACCTTATAAAATTATTATAATCACAAAGTTGTTACTTTTTATTGTAAAAGTGATCTATGTAAAGTAAGCTCTTAATGTGGTAAAAAGTTAAGCAATAAAGAGAGTATTAAGTAAAAATTAATATTATTTGCCTCATATCCTCATTCTTATCTCCTAGAGGTGGTCAGATTTAACCATTGTTATTTGGTTTTTGGTTAACAACCAAAATCTGAATAAGATACTATGTCTCTATTTTCTTTATTACATTTGTACATTATCTAGTTTCCCCAACAGGAAAACTGATGAATTCACCATGATTACCTGTCTCCTGCTATCAACCTTCCATGTATGATGTTATATTTAATTACTTCTATTTGTTACTTTCTCGTCTGCTTCTAAGCTCTAGTCCTTGTTCTATAAATTATATAAAAAAATTACTCTCCACTTTTAACCTGAATAATACCTAATTTACCTCATTTTACTTTTACATCACCTAATTTATAGTATTTTAATTTTATTCTGACACTTTAGTTAATTCTTCTAGGCTTCACCTATAGATTCTAAAAACTGAAATTCAATAAACTCTGATGCCAATTTTGTATTCATTTACATACCATTTCGGCAACGAACTAGAGTAATTGTACCTGAAAAAGAGTAATGCTATCCTTTGAGGTATTCAAAGAAGAATGTTGCACGTTTTAAGGTCAGATGGATTTATTTTATATTTTGCATTGCTCAGCATCATGCCTGAGTTGGAAGACTGAAATTCTTTAATGCTCTCTATAATCAACAATATTTTTCGTTCTCATAGATACAAGTAAGATTGGAAATGAAAACCATCATTTAAATACAAATCTCAGTAAGATTTTTTTCCCCACTACAGAGAAATATTATGCATTTGGTAATAAGGGAGAAAATATTTTAAAACATGGAATTCCTATGAAACATCTACTTCTTTTCAAATATTATGCTTTTGTCCTTTTTAAGATTTTCTGTTTAAGAATAAAGAAGGATCTGTCCAGTGACACTATCTCAAATGAGATCATAAAGCTGTAATTAGGGGTCGTAAGAGCTCATAATTAATGCTCTATGGGATAATAGATAAAGTTGAAATAATTGGACTATTTTCACAGAGTTAACTGGCTGATCTTGCAAAGCTCTGTGTCAAGTTGAAGACAAATGCTTTCAAGTCTCTTTAAGACCAAGTGAGTGGTGCCTCTGGTGATTTCTCTCCTTAGACTAAAACGTGTCAACCAATGCAGATAATACCATAGTGTTGTTTGGCAATTATAGTTGATACTCTTACATTCACCCACATCCATATGCTCCTGCAGTTGAGTTGGCCATGGAACTGAGTGGAATGTGGGTGAAAGAGATAGAAATCACTTCTAGGACAGACCTCTTGCATGATTTACCTTGTCAGTGCATCAAGAAATCAAGAACTTTGAATTGCAGACCCATACAATGGAAGGAGCATAGTTCTCTGGATTGCTATTTGCAGGAAAGCACACAGAAGAGCAACTTGACCAATATTTATCTGTAACAAAACCAAGAAATAAAATAAACCTGCATTATATTAAAAGTCGTGAGACACCAGGGTAAATTAGATGGCATACAATAGCCTATCCTGGCTCATATAACAGTTTCATTAGAAAAAAAAGTTAGACTTGACTGGTCTCTGTTTTTTGATATCTTGAACCTTCTATCAAATTGTTTGTTGAGGAAGAATAAAAATAAGGCATAACCCAGAAATATGAGTTATATCAGATTTTAATATCTGTTTAATGTGTTTCATATTTTGACTAAGAATTTCTTGTGCAGATGTTTTTACAAGAGTTTATGAAAAATTTTTTCTTTGGTTGACAAAAATATATTATGATTTCCTCATCATATTGCTAAGATATTCCATCATCTTAATCATAAAAGCTTGTTTAATGGAATTTATTTCCTTCTTGAAGATACACTTCTCTGAGCCATTCAGTTATAATTTTCAGAATTTCACTATAATTAGACCAAATGCTTTTTAACTTTTCTATCTGCAGCACAGCTATTATTCCAGGTTTCCTTTTCAAGCTACTATTCCTTATATGTCATGCTTTTTTTCTTTTGGTATTCCTTTTGCATTTTTCCAGGCAATATTCTTTAGTAATTATTCAAAGAAATTACTCAAAGAACGTAAACTTGTTGACTTTTTGTTTTTCTAAAATTATGTTTACTTTCCCTTCATAAATTATGAAGGGCTTGCTTACATACAGAATTCTGGGTTTGAAATCATTTCTATCAAATCTTTGATAGCACTGTTCTAGTGACTTTTAAATTCACTGTACTAATCACTTGTCTATTATATTCTGTTTCCTTCCTTTGGAGGTAACCTGTTCTTGTTCTCTGAAAGCTTTTTATACCCTTATTAGGTGTTAGTATTCTGAAAAGTTTCAGTGATATATATGTTGTCGGGCATTTAAAAATTTATTCTGCTTGGCCCTTGGTAGGATCTTTTAGTCTAAATCATCCTTTTGTTAGCTCTGAAAAATCCTCATTTCCATTTTCTCAGTCCCCCTCATAGCCCTACCACCCTCCAGAAGACCTCCTTGATATATGTTTAATATCTGTTTTGATGCTTTATCTCATTTTAAAATAAATGTATGCTGTTAACTACTACGTGACACTACATTTTCAAAAAGAACACAACTTTTTGGGAAATGAATATGAGCATTCTGCATCTCCCTTCTCCAAACAACTTAGAATTGTTGTTATTTTATCCCTTTTTTTTTTTTTTTTTTTTTTTTGATATGGGGTCTCACTCCAACGCCCAGGCTGGAATGCAGTGGCGCAATCTTGGCTCACTGCAACCTGCAACCTCTGCCTCCCAGGTTCAAGGGGTTCTTCTGCCTCAACCTCCTAAGTAGTTGGGACTATAGGTGCATGCCACCGCACCTGGCTGACTTTTCTATTTTTAGTATAGAAGGTGTTTCACCATATTGACTAAGCGGGTCTTGAACTCCTGACCTCATGATCCACCTGCTTTGGCCTCCCAAAGTGCTGGAATTACAGGCATAAGCCACAGTGTCCAGCCCTACCCTATCTTTTAATATATAGAATTCTATACACACCTATAATTACTACCATTTTGGATATTTAACATTTATCTAAAATGTTACATAGAGCATTTGAAAATAGGTACAACTAGATTAATTTTAGATTTGTATCCTTTCACTTATTTTTACCACATTTAAATTTTTTCCTCCAATATTCAAACACATTGTAAGGAAACAGACATCACACTGTGTGAAAGTATTTAAGGTATTTAGTGGAGACTGGCATCACAGGAGTTGTTTTTTGGTGTGTGTGTGTGTGTGTGTGTGTGTGTGTGTGTGTGTATGCTTTGAAATATTTCCCCTCCTCTGATTGGAGGGGAGGTTGTGGTGGTAGGTAGATAGATCTTCAATAAATATTTAAAACGAGTTAGCTGAATGAAAGCATAATTTATGTGTTTTTCAAGTCCACATTATAGTGAGCTGCACATTTTAAGACCTTACTGTGGTTTCTAATTTATGCTTCTGTGAGATAAAATACAGAATCATTAAGTAGAAAATGAAGGGTAACATCATTTCATCAGTTTGTGCTTGAGCAGAAATGCCATCCAGGTCAAGTTATCCAGGTTCACAAACTTTAGAAGCACCCTCTTATTTATCAGAGTGCAAGTCATATACAAAATTCAGAATAAAGACATACTGTAAAACACTCATAATTTGAAATATTATCTTTATTAAATATTGATATTTAATAAAAATCCCATAGTTTTAAAAAGCAAGAACTATTTAGTACTTATTAGTTACAAATACATGCTAACAGTCCTAGAAAAAGAAACTCAAAGTCTCTTATTTACATGCATTATAGATGAGAGTATAAAACCTGTCTATAAATCAGGTTTTGAATTTTACTATAATTGTGCTTTTCAAAGTAGATAATTAAATTGCTATGTCTTTGGGAAAGGTCAGCCTGTTGGGATAGCACAGATTAATCTCTCTAGGGCATTTGCTCTTAATAACCATGAATCGTTGTTTCATAAGCTTGAAGGCTTGGCGAGATTCCATCCAGCCTAAAATACTTTGAAAATGGCAGGAATTCACTAAGAAACACTCTAATAGTTTTATTTAATCACCAATTAACCTCTATAAGCACCTTTGTGTTATCATCTACCAGTTAACATACACTATGATCAGATATTTGGAAAAATGAGAGCATAAAGCCTCCCAGGTTTCTTTGTTCATTCGGTGTCTGGTTGGTGTTGGTGCCCCGAGCTAGATGTAGAGAGCAGAAGACATGAACTCAGGGTCAGATAGAATAAAACTTCTAATTCTATAAATTATTATTGAATATCTGCCACCTGATTTTGTATTTCTATAATGATGTTTCCATACTGTATTATGATACAAATAATAAGAATAATTTCTGGTACAACTTCTAAAGAGTTATAAAAGATCCTTTCTAAGATATGACAAAAGCTACATCTATGCCCACAAAATTAAAGTCCTTTATTGAGAAAATGTCACTATCAAACTCTTCTAATGAGGCAATTTAAAAAAATACCCCAAACCATCAGATAATTGATCTTGAATTATCCAACATCAATATTCTTATCTTTATGGGATTTTCTAGCATCTCATTCATATAGCCCAAGAGAAAAAGAACAAATTGATAATTTATAAGTGAAATATGCTGTTTTATAAAAAAGACTATTAGAGAGATAAATATAATTCATGGATCTTTTTAAGATTGTGAACCTAAAGTTTGCTAAGTTCTACCAACATACTCCTAAATTAATAATAGAAGAATACCTGGATTCTACATGGAAAAAAATATTTTTCCCATGATTGTTTTTAGTATATGTTCAATCATTAATTTTCAAAAGTTTATTTAAAGAAACAAGCATCTCTATTACTTAAAATAAGGACTCTTGTTCTGAAATGATGCCTGCTTTTTCCTTCTGGTCATTAAGCAGCTCGTACTTTTTAGTAACATTCTCTGATTTTTCTGGCGGTATTAAAGAAGGTTTCCCTTTTCCTGGTATTTGAAGAAATAAGTCTGCCCCTGATATTAATGCCTTCAATATGTGTGTTGGCATCAACTTTGGGCTCTGCATTAGTCTGTTCTTATGCTGTTAATAAAACATACTTGAGATCGGATAATTTACAAAGAAAAGAGTTTTAATGGACTCACAGTTCCATGTGGCTGGAGATGCCTCACAATCCTGGTGGAAGGCAAGGAGGAGCAAAGTCATGTCTTACAAAGATGGACGCAGGCAAGAGAAGAAGAGCTTGTGCAGGGAAACTCCCCTTTATAAATCCATCAGATCTCATGAGACTTATTCACTATCACAAGAACATCATGGGAAAATCCCACCCCCATGATTCAATTACCTCCCACTGGATCTCTCCCATGATATGTGAAAATTGTGGGAGCTACAATTCAAAATGAGATTTGCATAGGGACAAACCATAACAGACTCCTAAGCAAAATATGTTTAGGATTTTGGGATGGCAGTATTTAAGGGGAAGGAACAAATATGGAGACTATTTTATAAGAAAAAAGTCACAATTTTTAAATTAGTCTTAATTGGTAAGGTTCATAACAACAACAAAAAGATACTTGTAATTGCCTTGTTCTCTGCATTATTCAGTGTACTTTTCTTAGTTCATTTGGAGTGCTATAACAAAAGGCCATAAACTGGATTGCTTATAAATAATAGAAATTCCTTATAGTTCTTGAAGCTGAGAATCCCAAGCAGATTTGGTGTCTAGTGAGGGCTCATGTTTTGTTTAAAAATGCAACCTTCTCAGTGTGCCCTCAGTGAGTAAAATAAATTTTATTTATCTGCTAGATTATGTAATGCTAATTCCTCTAGTAATCCTTATGGGAAAAGTGAGAAGCTATTTGAGGCTTATTTTATAAGGACACTAATACTGGTCATCAGGGCACCAGAATCTCATGACTTAATCACATCTCAAAGGTTCCACCTACTAATACCATCACATTGGCAGTTAGTATTTTAACATATTAATTTTGGGAGAACATAAACATTTAGCCTGTTGCATTGGCATGTGTAAATTACACTTTAACTTTAAAATGATTTTATCAGTTGATTGTTTAAAAATTTTCTTTTTCTGTGAGCATAGGCTGTTGAAAACTGCATGTTATCAAAGTTCAGAATTGAAGAGATGCCCATTACTATTACATGATTATATCACCTTAAAAAACATTTAATATTTAGTGAATTTTAGCTTTGTAGAACATCTGTTCTGAACCACAAAAAAATCATTTTGGATGTCATTTTCTTATCAGCAGTGATTTAACTCATCGCCATTTAATATTTACTATATTTTGTTATTATTGTTATAAATAAGCCCTTTTTATCACTTATTGACAGATGGATTATTTTAAGCAGACATTTATTAGTTTTAAAAACTATATTCTTGGTCAATTTCCAACATGATATGAAATATCCTAAATAAATGTGAGTACAATTTCAGCATGAATTCATGAAGCTAATGGCTGGAAGCTGTAGCTTCAAATAAATGGTTCAATTATATGTTTCACCTATTTACTGGAATCCTACACATGCTGACGAATATTTTCATGGTCTTTGCTTGGAACTTATGCCTACATTCTGTCTACATTTCCTATTTAGTAACACTTCCTCAAATTTATCTAAGCATTTTGAAGAAGAGTTTCTAAAATAAAATCATCATAATTTTTTACTGGAATTACAAATCACACACACATTATAATGTAATACATGTACTGTGTATTGTAGAAACATGCGAAAGGCATCCAACTTTTGAGAAGCTTTCATACATTTTATGATCGTCTATGTAAATAAATGTGTTTGACTTTAACACTAAGAATAATTTTAAAGAATTTCTACTTTTGTTTACTGTTTGTTTATTTAATGAGCAGAACTGTCACATTTATTCTATTCTATAATGTCTCACAACATGGTTACCACAACCCAAGGCTGTTTGGGTCTGAAATTAATTCTATTTCTCTGCTAGATCATTTAATACTAATTCCCTTAAATCTCCCCACCCAGTTTCAGATCATTTGATTCTTTTACCATTAATAAACTCATTAGCTTAAAGAGTTATTTTTTAAAAATATGATGATAGCAATCCCCAACATTACTTGTTCATTGTTACGTCCAAAATTCAGTCATTACCACTGAGGTAATCACTCTAACTTTAATTATGCTGCCTAAAAGGCCTACAGTAGCTTTGATTCTAAACAGAACATTCCTTGAAGCAATTCACCTCAAACTATTAAACCAAGAAATTAATGGCTCTGTCTACTGTGGCTGTTTCTGGCAGATTACTTGAATAAGATAAAGTTTTTTGTAAAGCACATTCTTTTTCCTTTGTCCTTGGCTTGCAATTTATCATGAAATTTGATGACCTTCCTCTAACTCATCATTCTGATCAAAGTTTCCCAGTAGTACATAAAACTCTAGCCACTTCCTGTGTTCTGCATAGCAGTTGTTGATTGTGTGTTTGTGTGTGTGCGTGTGTGTGTGTGTGCATCTGGATAGGGCGGAAATGTTGTTATATGAGGAATAGTGTCTTAAAGAGTCATATGGCAACACTAAAGAGTGTAGTAGAGAAAAATAAACAAGCTATTGCTCCCTGGGTTTTCCCCTGGTTTCTCTGACACACACTGAGAACTTACCTAGTTCTTCTCATCTCGTCTACCCCTGCAGAACTTTCTTCTAGAAAGGAATGTGATTGATTCATTCACACTGAGATATAAATAACAAAAGTTCAAATATTGCTAGGGAAAAAGCCCTTTTCAATGTCTTCAAAAAAGTATAACCATTATTGCCATTATTGTAAAAAATATGTTTTTTTAAGTAGTAAATTAGCATTGTCTTTCAAGAATATTAACAATGATGATCCTAATGTATGGTTTATAGTAATAAATGCATGTGCAAGACACAGTTATATT
The DNA here is from genome assembly GCA_963573385.1 of Cacajao melanocephalus. NCBI lineage: Eukaryota > Metazoa > Chordata > Mammalia > Primates > Pitheciidae > Cacajao > Cacajao melanocephalus. The sequence continues at coordinate 16,282 of CAUYLG010023259.1, read as the reverse complement.
AGTTTTACGTATAACCTCTTTTATTATCGTAAAAACAGTTTGAGGTAGGTAATATTATTCTTATTTGCAAACTTAGAGAAGTCTCTCTGAAATTTCTGAAACCATAGTGCTAAGTTAATTAGTACAATTATTAAATAAACTCACCTAAAGTTTTTTGGAGGGTAGGAATTTGACTTCATAGCATATCCTAAGTATTTAAAAAGAAAAATATTTCACATAGAATGCATACATGCTACAACTAACTTAAACTTTAAAATATGATAAAGCTTATAAGCACTGGGAAAAAATAAAACACTACTTGAAAGCACTGGAAACCAAGCAACAGCAGAAATTAAATGAGAATCTATTCTTGGAGAAATAGAGTAGGTCTACCAGATATTTAATTACAGTTTCAAAAGGAGAAAAGATAAATAAAGAGGGGAAATTTAGAAATAATGCAAAAGTTTTTCCAAAGTTAGTGAAAGTCAAATAGCTGAAAACAAACATAAAGGAAATGATTTGAAATTGGCAAGAGGGAAAAAAATGACACATTAAAAAGAAGGGTTCCAAGTTATAAATTACTGAAGACTTCTCATAAGAAGTAATGGAGGGCGTAAGACTGTGGAAAGACACTTCAATTGCTGAGAGAAAAATCTGTCAACCTAGAAGTCTATGCCTGTTACAAATCACTTTAAAGAAGAAAAAGGAGATACAGACTCTTACAGATAAACATAAGCATCAGAAGAACATCACCAGAAAAACAGCACTATAAGAAAGGCTGTAAGAAAATCCATAAGAGACAGGAAATGACACCAAATTAAAGCCCAGATATCCAGGAGAGAACAAAAAGCACTGGAAATGGTAAATATGAAGGTAAATGTAATACAAAGCTTTACCGTCTTAAATTCTTTAAAATATATGTAATTTTATTAAAAAGTATAAATATGTATTATGTGGTTTATAGAACTGTAACATGACAGAAAACTGAAGCAGAGAGGTTGAAGGGTGTGAGGGCCTACATGGCAGGGATTTCTTAAATTTTACATGAAGTAGTACAGTATTAACACTGTGCAAACTGTGAAATGTTAAAGACACACATTGCAATGCTTAGAAATACTGCAAAGAAAATTAACTAAATTAAACACATAAATAAAAACAGAATTCTAAACAAATTCAAACACACACACACACACACACACACACACACACACACACACACACACACATAAAATTATCAAAACTTTCTTACAAAGAAAGCTGCAATCCAGGATAGGTTTACTAGTAAATTCTATCAAACATTTAAAGGAAATGTAATGCAAATATTTTGCAAACCTTTAAAGAAATTTCAATAGGAAAACCTTGCATTTTTTCTAATAAAACAATACTTTCCCTGATAACAAAATAAGACAAGGTCATTACAAGGAAAGAAAACTACAAACCAATATCCTTCGTGAACATAGATGCAAAAATTCTCTACAAAATATTAGCAAATCAAATTCATCAATACATGTTAAATCCATATAGTGACCAACTAGGAAATCTTATGAAGAATACAAAGTTGGGTTAACATTAAAAAAAAAGTGAGTGTAATTTTCCATATTAATGAAATAACAGGAAAATCATATCATCACATCAATAAATGAGAAAAAAGCCTCTGAAACTATTCAATATTTATTCATCTAATAACTCTTAGCAAATAAGAAGACCTTCAATTTGATGAAAATAATATTTCAAATAACTATGACTAATATGATATTCAAAGTTCTGAAACTAACCACTTTTCCCATAAAATTAGTAATGAGGCAAGCATGTCTGCCTGCATCACTTTTATTCAACACTGTATTGGACATCTTCCCTGATGCAATAAAACAAGGCAAAGAAATACATGACAAATAGATCAAAAAGGAGGTAGTAAAGCACTCTTTATTCACAGATGACATTTTTTAATGTAAAATATTAAAGTAGCTATAAAACAAGTAATAGAACTAATAAGTGAATTTAGCAAAGTCACAAGATACAAGCTTGGTATAAAATTAATTGTATTATAAATAATACCAAATAATTAAGAAATAAAGCTGAAAGATTAAAAATGCATTTATGGTAGCATCAAAACCAACCCAAAATATTAAGGATAATTTTAACAACTGGCTGTCTACCCAAAGGAAACAATTTTATCAAAAAGAAATCTGCAATCATATGTTTATTGCAGAACTATTCACAATAGCAAAGACATTGAATCAACCTTGGTGCCCATCAATGATAGGTTAGACAATGTGGTACATATACACCATGGAATACTACACAGCCATAAGAATGAAGAAAATAATGTCTTCTGCAGCAACATGGATGGAGCTGGAGGCCATTATCCTAAGTTAAATATCCCAGAAGGAGAATATCATATATTGCATGTTCTCATTTGTAAGTGGGAGCCAAACAATGTGTACATAGGGACATAAAGATGGAAGACTGGAGACTCCAAAAGCAGGGAGGCGGGCAGTGAGGCTCGAAAAACTATCTATTGGGTACTATATTCACCCTTCACTATTTGAGTGATGAGTTCACTACAAGCCCAAATCCCAGCATTACGCGATATAGCCATGTAACACACCTGCAAAACCTGCCCTCTGAATCTGTATCTGTAATAAAAAATAAGATGCCTAAAACAAAAGTGCAATAGCTTACACACTTAACACCACAAATATTGCTGCCAAAAATAAAGGAATACCTAAATGAAAGAAGAGAGATACAATAATAAATAAGATACAATGAAATCTTACAATTTAATAATGAGACATCAAATAATTCATTATAAGTAGGCAATCTAAACAAACATTACATAAATGAAAGGTACATAAATGGACAATAAGAACATGAAAAAGTGTTAAAAATCAATAATCATCAGGCAAATACAAATTAAAGCCACCATGGGATATCATTACACAGCCACTAGAATGATTAATATTCAAAATAATAAAAACTCTATTTTGATAAAGCTGATGAGCAACTACAATTCTTATTAATTTGTGGTATTATAAAATAAAACAACTACTTTTGAAGACTATTTAACAATTTCATACAAAGCTAAATAAAAATGTACTCTATGACCCGTCAGAGTGAGTAAACTAGGAGGACTGGTCAATATAGGTCCTTGCTGGTTAAGAACACTTTTTGAAATCACTGCTGTTATTCAAAACTTCCTCTTCTGAAGTCCGTGATGACCTCCATATTTCTTATCTGCAAGTCCCATGACTACTGCTCTTAACTGTTTTATCAAAGTAAATTATTGATTTTATCGATGTTTTCTTTCTCAGACTATTTTACACCTTTCTACTTAATATTTAATTGATTACTTTGAATATCTATATGGTATCCTAGCACCAGAGTTTCTTAACCTTCTCAAATGCCATGACTTAAAGAGTTGCCAGCTGGCAAAGCCCTATCTCAGACTTTGCTTAGAGTTGGAACTTGAATTATTTTTCTGTGACTTACAGTTTCTAATTCGCTTCACTTTCCACTTTCGTATCTGCTCTGGAGTTTTTTGACTCTGCTCTCATTGTGACCTCTGATCCTTCAGCACCTGTTCATTTTCCTGGTCTTTTTCTTTCTTCACTTAACTGGGATCTAGCACCAGGTCTTGAAACTGGAGACCTTCCATAAATGTTTGTTAAACCAAATTGAGTCCACTCACTTCTCTGGTTTGGCTGAACATTGTGATCTGTCATCTCAAGGTCCCCTTTGAAGCACCCCAGAATCATTCATCTCCTTGGCCTACCCTGCATTCCTAAATGCTTAATCATGTGTATACCTGTGGCTTCCTCTGTTCTGTCTTCCACCTTGTTGAAAGTTGATATATAAAGTTCATACATGTAATTGGAGACATATAATAATTACTGTAACTAAGCTCAGAGAGCCCTACCTATATCTCAACAGTCGTTATATTCATCTCTTCGTCCATTCTTACTCTGTTCTCCATGGTAGCTATTCTGACTTTTTAAAAAAGTTGTTCAAACTTTTGTTCTAGTCCCCTTTCATTTCTGAGTAAAACAATGGCTCTCTTGTATTCTAGCATAATATTTTAATGTTTGATTCCTTTCTATCCTGGCATCTACAAAAGATTAGGTTTCATCAGTAACTCCTCCACCCCACATCCCCATGCATTTTCGGTATCTTTTGAATTGGCTCCTTTCCCTCTTTCCATAAGGCTACCTAGATCTCCTATCAAAAAAAATACCACTTTCTCCTCAAAATAATATTTTCCATGGTACCCCCAAAACTATTATTCTAATGAGTTGTGAGACAAGTCTGCACTAACCACTTTTTTTTAAATTTTTTTTAAAGATGGGGTTTCACCATGATGGCCAGGCTGGTCTTGAACTCCTGACCTCAGGTGATCCACCCACCTCGGCCTCCCAAAGTGCTAGGATTACAGGTGTTAGCCACTGCACCCAGCCTGCACTAACCACTTCTAATTCTCCAAGTTTAGATTCGCAGTTCCTCACCTCTTTCCCACTTTTCCCACTTAAGTTTCTCCATTTGTGGTAACTGCTATCAGAAGGCCAGCTGTGACCTGCCACCAAAATCAGTGCTTTTTTTTTCATCAGTTTGCTTCCAATTTGAATTGTCAAAACATGGGATACTCTTACTCCCTACTTCAAAATACTATTTATGACTTGGTTTCTATGCCACTGCATTACTTGGTTTCCATTTTATGTGGTATTTTGTCCTTACTTTTTTATTTTACTAATATATTTTTCTCCTTCACTTTCTCTGCTTGCTCTTTTTCATCTTATTTCTCTTTTTAAGAGGTTTAATGGCTAGCCATAGCAGTTGTCCTCAACGAATTTAAACACCTTTTACTAAAAATGACGTTCTTTTTGTAGTGAGAACTTATTTAAAATTCAAGAAGAAATTAATTTAAGATGTAGAATAAAGTATATTTTATTTGCTGATGGTTAACAGAATATTTCTCTATATATCCCCCAAAAATGGCATGCATGTATGTGTCTGTACATATATCTATGTATGTGTGTGTGTGTGTGTGTGTGTGTGCGTATATATATATATATATATGTATGTATGTATATGTATATGAGACAATAGAAATTCGGAAAATTATACATTATGTTTGGCCATAACACCCAAGTAATCCCATTTTTTCCAATATGTTTGTCCCACATTGGTAATGATTAGGTTACTTCTTAGTAAATCTGGGTCTCAGTACTGCTATATCTGCATTTTCCATTGTCTTATTTTTAATGTCTGTTTCATTTTGTCTTATTCTGAGAGAAATATGAGTTCTAATTCATTTGGAACTCTTTGTCTGGAATTTATTAGAAACTCAGTGTATAGTAACAAAGACTTTACCTCATCAACTTATAGAACCCATAAATACCACAGCTATTTCTGTTTATAATTGCTATTGCACAAGTCCAAGGAATTTTATCACTGTGGTTTCCCATCTCTCACTTCTAAATATTCTCCATCAATTTAAGCTAAAATGTAGAGCTGCCCACTCTAAACAAATGCTGCCTCACTTGCTGTTTTCTCTAACTCGTCTTTGCCAACTGTATAAGAATTAAACTACAATCAGGTTACTTTCTGCTCAATGAATCAAATTCACTCCCACCCATGTAGCACATCAATTCTAAATTATTCTTAACAATTTTCAAAATTCTCCATAAACTGGACTAAATTTATAAATCAATCTTATTTTTATTCCAACACACAGTGGTCATTTCATCACGTAGATTTCACTGCCCCAACCCACAGTGTAACAATTTCTGTTAGCACACCTTCTTGAATGAGGATTACTTTGCTTTGATGATTCTTCTTCTTGTGTTCATCATTATTAATCCTATGTGTTATTCGTGGTCAAACTCAAGTCCCAATTTGCCAAATAATGATTCTCCAATTATCCCTATCTTCTCTTTCTCTGGTAACATTGACTCTGTGCCATCACTGGGTATTTGGGCACAAATACTATTTTATTCATTTTTTTATCTAAATTATAAAATTCCTGCTGTCAGATGTTTTATTAAATGAAAATATTTATTGACAGCGGGAAAGTAGACTTAGATTTTCATTGCACATTCACAGTGCCTGAAATGTGATCTGCTCAGTGTGTTTGCTGGTCGCCAGATGCTGTCCTAAATTTATTTAGTCCTGACCACCACACTCTGCAGTTGTTGTTATTAAATCCATTTAATAAATGAGAACTGAGGTTCAGAGAGGGTAAATCTCCAAAGTCATATAGCTAATCAAAATCAACTGTGTTCCATTACAAAGCCCATAATCCTTCCATTATACCTAGAAGATTCCAAATACTTGTGAAATGATTGTTTTAAATGAAAAGACTTTAAGTTGGTTTAATATGATGTGAAGTGTTTATACATAAACCTTCTGCCTAGCTTTGAGTCTACATTCTGACAATAATCTTCTTCCTTCTGGCATTTTTGTTGGCAGTGAGTATCTTTTCTGGCCTTTTCTACCCAAAAGTGCCATTGCAACATGGGAAGCTCCACATAATCAAAGTTACAGTTTGTATTATTTGGTGCAGAAGTCATAGTTCAACTTATTGATAATAAGACACATAGAAATAGAAAATATACTAGAAAAAATTTATCTCATAATGACAAACAACAAAATAATGAAACTAGGATATTTTGAATGTCTATTAGCATTGTTTGGATGAGATAAATGCTATTGGCCTTTTACTAACACAGTCTTTTCAAAGGAGTGATTATAATATTTGCCTAGTAGAAAATGTGAAAAATTGCAAGTAGAAATAAGGCTAAAGAATGTCATTAAAAACTTCTAATTGTACTTTGTGCAAATAAACTATTTCCTCATTCTTAACATGGAGAGAAAAATGAGAAAACATAACAAGAAGAAAAGTCATATAGGCAAAAGCAACAACAACAACAACAAAATTGGTCAGGGAAGTGGTATTTGACTTCAGCAGTTAGAAATATTCCTCAGAAAAATATATGAAAGATAAACTATACAGTAGGTTAGTTTGGCCATGGCTTCGTAAGGTCTAAAACCTTCAAAGGAGATTATGTCAGTATATCTGAAAGACATTTAACTCCAGACTCCTAATGGGAAATGCAATGGATGAACAAAGGAATTTAAAACTTTTCTGGAGACTATATTTGTCTGAGAAACCCCAGGAGTTTGTCTTTCTGTTAGAAAGGTTGATATTATTATGCAAAGCCATCAGTGCTTTTAGAGAGAGTGAATTCTGTTTCACTTTCCTTTTAACTTCGTATCTCTTGTGTTATTAATGAATCAGCAGGAATTTTCTGTTTCTTGCACTAGTTAAGCATCCCAAGAGGTCTGTGTGAATGCTGTGTATTTTGTTTGGAAACACATCAAATCTGAGGGACTGTGGGGTCTTCCAACACCTGAAACATTTGCCTCAAGCTCTTGGTACCAGGGCTCCTCACCAAATCCCCTACTTTGTTTTGTTTCCAATGACCTTCACAGCAATCAATCCAGACATGGAAAGAAATCGATATCCATCATTATCCTTTATTATCTCCATCATTTTGGTGGCTGAGGAAGACATTGCTTTTCCTCAAAAAAGAAGAAGACAGAGCCTCAAGTTAGAAAATGAAAAGAAAAGCAACCAAGCTAATATCAAGGGACTTGGAGGCAAATAAGAACTTTCTATGTAAGAGTAAGGAAAAAAAACATGACAGAGATGACAAAAAGACCTATCTTTCTTTCAACGGTCTTATTTTAGTTCCGCTGAGATCCATTAGCAGCTGTGAAGTGTGAAAATTAGAAGCTAAAGCACAGATGATATTTTAAGGCTGAGAATGCAGTAAGCTTTCACATTTTCTTATCACGTTTCCTTTTATTCCATCACACGTTATTCACACTATTTTTTAATGATTTCTCAAAAGATTTAAATATCACCCCAGAATTCTAATGAGGGAACTGACCTGGTTCCGAGTGATAGCATCAGGGGCCTATTTCGCAAGAGAATCTTTCAAGGGGACAGGGAAGCAAGCAGATGTTTTCCATCAGCAACTGATGCTGGAGAGCTACCATTACTCCCTTCCTAACCACATGCTCTAGGCCGTAATCATGTACTCCCTTCTTCTGCTTTCATAGACACAGCAGCATGTCATAATTCAAATTCTGTCTTGTTGACACAGCTTGCTTCAGCTGTTCACATAGCAAATTGTTTGTTCACTAAAACCAAAGACACAGCAGCTCTTTGTAGAGTGACTAAAAGGAGCTGCAGATTTCTGGATGATGTTTGCAGTTAAGTGTACTACTGCGTGGGGGTCTAGAAACATTGCACAAATATGTTTACACTGCTTTAGTCCCAGCTACATATGGGGTATTTCTATTGCTGCATTAGCTAAAACAAGCCTGTGTATCATTTAGTGAGACTGCTAAAACCTCAGATCACTACCAAAGCAACTTGATCAAATTCCTTTCTGGATTAAAAAGGTAGCTTTTTCAAATGACAGAACAAATAAAAAATAGCAAAGGCATCCAGGATTATTATATGGGACAGGAAATCAATCTCTTACATATAAATGGCATCAGCTTTGAATAACCTGAATACTTCCTGCATCATATATGATTACTTATTACTAAGGGGCAATCTATCCTGGTATTTGTCATCAATTATATTATTTTGGGTATTCATCCCATAACATGTGATTGGGATTAGTTAGCTCATAGCAGCAAGGCTTAGTGGACAGATAACTGGTCATAGAAAATCATATGCCTGGTATCATCCCTGCTGTACACAAATTATATAACTTGAACAAATTCTGTTTAATACTTAGATTCCTTATATGTAGAGACAGATCTAAACTATCCCAAAGATCTTTTTAAGTTTCAAAATTTCAATTTCTCTAAATTAATGCTTGGTAATCAGTACATTTGTAATCCAATCGTTTTTCCAAATGATTGCTAACACTATTCAAAGACAAAAGCCATAGGTCTAATTTTCTCTGCTCTTCTAAAGGTGGTATGTTCACAAAGAAAATTTTCCCAAGAAATATAGGCAGTTGGTGTAAGAAGGTCTCTCTTTCTTTCCATTCCACTCTGATTGTTCTAATCTAAGCCTTTATATGGTTTCTGCCAGATATTTTTACTCTTGGTCTATCTGCCTATTTCCTCTCCCTCCTCCATCATTTCCTTTATATCATGGACAGAATTATCTTTAAAAAAACTATTTCATCATTTCATTTCCCCTTTTCCAGCATATGAAATACTTACTTGTTGTCTGTCGAATCAAGTTTTATTCTTTGGTCTACTTTTCAAGGCTTTCCTTTATATATGGTCGAAATAAATGCCTGAGAATTATCCAGCAAAGCCAGGTCAGTTTCTTCACCGACCAACCTATAAACACCACTTTCATTTCTATTTCTATGGTTATTTTTCCTCCTCATGTCATCTACATTCCTTGAATTACTTTTCTCTTACACTTAACTGAGTTTGGCTCATCCTTCAAGCCCAGTATAAACCATTTCAGGCTACCTCTCTTGGCATATCCTAAAGCTCTCCAGTTTCTGATGCTTCTCTTTGCATTAATAGTCAAAAGTGGTGTTTTAAGAGTGACAAAAGTTAGTGTTTCTTCCTCACACACAAATTTAGAACCAAATAAGACAAATTGGGCTTGAAATATCATCTTTATTACAAGAAAATGTAATTGGAAATTTTGACCTAGAGTTAAAGCTGCACTGAGATTATCAACAAATTTTGAATTTGTTAACTAGTTATTTCAGCACAAATTTTGGACAACCACACCTTACAGTTTGACAGAGACCTGACCAGTAGACATGCTCCCTGCCAGCAGGCAGATTAGATAGGATAAGACAAAGAGAAAGAGGCAGAGCTCCATCTCCTAAATTCCTCAGTCAGAAGAGCCTCTCCTCTAATTCCTCAGAGAGAAGCTATGGAAATCATTTTATGTGAAGTTCCTCCACGTAGAAACTTGATGCATCTATTTCTTGGTCAGTATGAAGATGGCATGCATATTTACTTTGTTAGTGTTTAACACATATTAAACGTGTCTCTAATTAGATACTAATCCTGATGAGGGCATAAAACACCATCTGAATTTATTTTCATTCCTCACAGAGCCAGATACAAAATATTTGCTCAAAAATTAATTGTTGCTTGTTTGTATAAGAAAGTCAGCTATTCTTTGTATTTTACAATTAAAATATAGACTATGGATTTGTTTGTGCTTGTGTGTGTGTATCTTGAATGTGAACGAAAATAAATATTTTCAGATAATAATTTTGAGAACAGTTATTGCAAACACTTCTAAGAGAAGTACATCAAAGGTCAAATATAGAGAATATCTTTTTACGAAAGTAGATTGTTTTATCAAGAAATACAATACTAAAAACACTTGTTTTATTTTTGATGAAGTGTAAATAAAAACAACTCGAAGTAAAACAAACAAACAAAACCTGGTATATTTTGTAATATCTTGATGTTAAGAAGGGAAGTCAAAGAGCATAACATCCGTCTTAATGGGATACTATTACACATTTTTACTGAAATTATTGAGGAAAGAGGATCCTGTTTTACCCCAATATGGCAGACTTCCCTACTATCACAAACTTGGAATGAACCTGGAGAATACACATTTTTAGTGACACTCTTTAATAACAAGATTAAGTATGACTTTATATATTTTTTAAAAAGGTGAAATGAATAATGCCACTCTAAGATAAAAATCATAGTAATAAATATTAAAATAATAAGGTAGATATCTTTCAAATACCAATTTCTCTTAGCTACCTTTATAACTTCCATTGTAACATTCCTCAATTTTATTCTTTTCCACTTCTATTTTATCTCAGTTTTCTGGTATTTGAATAATACTCAGTGAAGAAGAGACAGAAAAGCTGTAAAATATATATATATATATGTGTGTGTGTGTGTGTGTATTTGTGTGTATATGTGTGTGTATATATATGTGTGTGTGTATATTTGTGTATGTTGTGTGTATGGAGAGACCATATTTGTATATTGTATGTGTGAGGATACACTATTTATATCCCTAATTGTTACGATTTTTTCTTTGGAACATGTGAGATTGTGTTTTGCGGTGCTTGCATTGCTGTGTTTGTCCTTGTCTCTGGTGTCTATCTACTACTCAGAGACATTACAACCAACTAAAACACGAATTGCCTCTTGGTAAGATGTGCATAAGGTAGTTGGAGACTGCATTCTAACAGGCAAATCTCCGGAGGAAACTCAGGTCTCTTATGTCCTCAGGCCTTTCTTATACATAATAAACGGGTCTCTAGTGGGTTGATCTTCTTACAAGCACAACTCAATTTTAGGCTGCCATGTGAAAGAAGACAATATGAAATTCATTATCTGGCAGCAATTAGGCATAAATTGAATAAAATATATAGCTAGATGAGGCAATAGTTGGATTTTTTTCTATGTGTGTTATCAAAGGGGTAGGAAAAATGGCTATGAAAGGTGCAATTATAGATTGTATTCTTTTAATGTTTTGGATTCCAATTATTCTTTGCTAGTACAGAGAAATACAATTGATTTTTTAATAAATTGAGCTCATTCACTCCAACTTTGCTAAACTCCTTTAATTCTAGGACTTTTTGTGAACTCTTTGGGGCTACATACATACACAATCATATGGTCTGTGAATTGTTCTTTACTAGTATATGATTTGATTTTTGATGTATGTTTTGATTATTCTTTTTCAATCTAGATGCCTTTATTTTCTTTCATTGTTTTATTATGCCAAGACTTCCAGTATGTTGGTGAATAGGAGTGTAAGAGTAGACACCCTTCTCTTGTTTCCTATCTTAGGAGCAAAAAAATAATTCTTTAAGTACGACATTGGCTTTAGGTTCTTTGTTAAAGCTATTAATCAGGCTGAGGACATCCTTTCCATTCCCAGTTGGCTTAGAGTTTTTAATCATTAATGAATTAGGGAATTTTGTCAAGTATTTTTTCTGCATTTTTTGCAATAATCGTATGCTTTTTCTTATTTAGTCTATTAAGTTGGTACAAAAAACACTGCAGTTTTTGCTGTTACTTTCAATAGCAAAAACTGCAATAGCTTTTGCACCATCCTAATAATATGATAAAATATATTGGTTGATACTCAAATATTAAACCAGTCTTGCAATTACAGAATAAACCCTGCTTGGTTGTGAAGTGTTGTTTTACTCTACTTCTATGTTGCTAGAATTGATTCATAATAATTTTGAAGATTTTTACATACATACTTATGAATATAATGATTTATAATTTTTTATTCTCTGGTTTTGATGTAACTATGATCTTATAAAATAATTTAATAACTTTACAAATGTTCCTTCCTCTTCTATTTTCTAGAAAAGATTGTATAGAAATCAAATTATTTCTTTCTGGAATGAAATAGACTTCATCAGTGAAACTATTTGTACATGAAATTTTCTTTTTTTGGAAGATTTATAAGTACTAATCCAAATTTTGAATCATTGTGAGAATATTTAGGACATCTATTTCTTCTTCGGTGAAGTTTTGTAGATTGTATCTGTTTTAATCAGTTCAGGCTGCTATAATAAAGTACTATTGACTGAGTGGCTTGTAAAGAATATACATTTATTCCCCACAGTTCAGAAAGCTAAAAGCCCAAGATGAGGGTACCAGCATGGCCAGGTTCTGGTGGGAACCCTCTCCTGGATTACAGATTGATGAGTTCATGTTTCTACAAATGGCAGAAAAAGACCTAGCTAGTTCTCTGGATTCTGCTTATATAAACACTAATCCCATTCATGAGGGCTCCACTCTCATCAACTAAGGTCTCATTTTCAAATATTATCACATTGGATTAGAGTTTCAACACGTGAGTCTTGGCAGGGATACAAATATCCAGTCCATTACAGTTTATTTCAAATAATTATTTTATCTATATGTTTTTCATGCTGTTCCCTTGTTATCAGTTTAATGTCTATGGACTTTGTAATGATGACTCCTTTTACATTTCTTATATTGGTATACTGTGACATTTTTTCTTTTCTTTTTTGGCCAATCTAGATATTTGTTGTTGTTACTGATCTTTGCAAATAAGCTAGTTTTGATTTGGTTGACCTTTTCTATTATTTTTAGTTTTAAATGTATTTTATTCTGCTGTTATCTGTCTTATTTCATTTCTTTACTTGCTTAATGAGTAATTTGCTTTCATTTTGCTTTCTTAGCTTTATTTATTTATTATTTATTTGAGTTGTGGTCTTCCTCTGTTGCCTAGACTGGAGTGCAGTAGTACAATCTCAGCTCACTGCAATCTCAGCTCACTGCAACCTCTACCTCCCAGGCTTAAGTGATCTTCCACAGACCCTGAGGAGATGGGACTATGGGTTCACACACCACACCTAGCTAATTTTTGTATTTTTGGTAGAGACAGGGTTTTGTGTTGTCACCCAGGCTGGTATTGAGCTTCTGGACCCAAGTAATAGGCCCGCCTTGGCCTTCCAAAGTGCCAGGATTATGGGTGTGAGCCGCTGTGCCTGGCCTTCCCAGTTTCTTATGAAAAATGTTTAGCTTGCTGATTTGCAACTTTCATCTTTTCTATTGTAAGCATTTAATGCTGTAAATTCCTCTTTAAGCACTGCTTTAATTGCATCCTGCACACATTAATGTACTGTGACTTTATTTTCACTTAGTTCATAATACTTTATACATTTATTTGAGATCTCCTCTTTGACCCATAGAAGTATGATTTTTTAAATAGCAAGCATTTGATAATTTTCTCAATATCCTTTGGCAATAGATTTCTAGTTTAATCCTTTTATAGTCTTTTAAATTCCATTATGGCTCAAAAACATAACTTTGCATGATATCTATATTCTTAATATTTATTAGGATATGTTTTATGGCTCCTAATTCATAGATCTTAATAAATATTCCAAGTGCATGAAACAAATATGCATTTTACTATTGTTCATTGGAATATTCTATCACCTTTAAGGTGATTAATAGTACCGTTCAGGTCTCCCTGTATGCAAACAGATTTTATGTGTACTTATTCTATCAGTTATGGAAGGATGAGTATTAAAATCTTCAACTGTCTTTGTGAATTTGATACATTTTATTTTCAGTTCTTACTAGGTTTTGTTTTAGGTATTTTAAATTATACTAGAAGGTGAATATGCATTCAGCTTTTTTAAGTTTTCTTGGAAGACTGGCCACGTAATCATTATGCGATATTTCTCTTGTCTCTCTTTAATTTTAGTTTTCCTGAAGTCTGCTTCCATTAATGTTAATATAGTTACTCTGGCTTTATTTTAAATTGTGTTTGCATGGTATACCTCTTTCCATACTTTTATTTTTAACCTATTTATATGTTTATATTTAAAGCGTATTTCTTATAGATACCAGCCAGGATTTTATGGAAACTGCATATTATAAAAATCAACTCGTGGATTTCAATTATTTGTGCTAAAATAAATACACAATAATTTGTCATGACATGTCTGAACAGGATCTAGTTTGAAGCACTAAGGATAAGGGATCAATTTGAAAAAGGCCCCTGTGAGAGCAACACGAGTTCTGCTAAAATTGAAGCCAGAGCAAACATCAATTGTATAGTGAAGTCTGAGTGAAAAATAGTGAAATTACTGATGCTTTACAAAAAGTTTATAGGAACAATGAAATCATCAGTTTACAAATAGATAACTCATTTTAATAAGGGACAAGATTATGTTGAAAATGAAGTCTACAGTGGCAGACCATCTCCATCAACTTATGAGAAAAATATAATCTTGCTTGTGTCATAATTGAAGAGGACTGAAGATTAATAGCACAAACAATAGCTGATATCATAGACATCGTAGCTTACACAATTCTGAAAAATTAAAGTTGAGCAAACTGTTAACTTGATTGGTGCCAAAATTTTTGCACCCTACTCAGCTGCAGACAGATATTCTTCTAATATCTGGGGCTGGTACCTCAAGTAGGGCTTGCTTTAATTGGCCAAAAGCTGATAAAGCCCCAGGTTCCCAGATCAAGGAGTGAGTTCCAGACTCCTGAGTCTCTTTTATTTGTTGGTATAAAGGGCAAGCTATTTATCCATACCCAGGTATCCATAGCCTGGAGAATCTAGTAATGCCCAAGGATCCCCTTAATTCCCTGAGGGTTTTGGGAAAAGGGAAGGAGGAAATGGGTTCAATTCTCCCCTTGCCTTTGCCCTGGTCCCTTCTGACAAGACCAGGTCAAGGTGCTTCACTGAAGTCTGACAGAATTGAGCCTTGGACTTTAAAACTTTATATGGTTTGTCAGCTAGGACAATTAAGAAGAGCCCTACTGCCTTTCTGAGACATGTCCTCAGTTGGGGCACAGATGAGAATGTCATCTACGTATAAGACTACCCTGAGCATGAAAGAACTCAGAGACATCTTTTGACAATGCCTGGCCAAACAAGTCAGGGCTGTCTCAGAATCCCTGAGGTAATACCATCCAGGTTAGCTAAGTGGTCTGGTTCAAGGGAACCTCAAATGCAAACAAATATTGGGAGTTGAGATGTAACAGTATGCATAAAATGGCATCTTTTAAATCCAAGACTGTAAATCATTTAGTTCCCTTGGGTAGCTGACTTAACAAAGTATAGGGATTGGGAACCCCTGGATAAATTGGAACCATAGCCTCATTAATGAGGTGGAGGTTCTGGACCAGTTTCCATTCCCCATTGGGTTTCTGTACCCCCGACACTGGGATATTACAATATTGTAATATTGCAGGGCTTATTGTAATATTTCTGTTGCAGGGTTTAAGAAGGCCTTGCATCCTTAGGTTACTAATGAAGACTTCTAGCCCTTTCTTAGCTTCTGTCTTTGGTTAGGGAAGGAGGTGGGATCCTTGAGATTGATTTGGACCAGTATAGATGCTGTGGCTTGGCCAATTTTTTCCTGAATTGCTCAAACTTCTGGATTAATATAAGTCTCCACTAAGGGGAGGCAAAAAGTTTCCCTGGAGCTGTAAGCATCGGGGTTCCCATATCAGGTAAAATATCCTTACCTCACAGAAGAGTCAGGCATTCAGGCATGATTTAAAAGTCACGAGTAAACAAAAGGTCTCCCCCAGCTACGTGAGAGTGTTGAGAAAAATATCAGTTAGAGGCTTTCCTGAGATTGCCCTCATGGTCATACCAAGAGAGGAGGGCAGGCCTGGATTAGAGAGAAGAACAGAAATCACAGCTCTGGTATCTAGTAGAAAGTCTACCTTCCTCTCTTCTATTAATACTTCAAGAGTCACCTGGGTCTCCTCCAAATTGAGCTCTTCTAACAGGATGAGGGTCTAAATGGAG